>JAUYWG010000037.1:400259-414602 GCA_034779775.1 Enteromius afrohamiltoni | reverse complement strand
ATGTTCAGTGCTTTGCTACAATCTGTATTGTTAAAAGCGCTATATAAATAAAAGTGACTTGACTTGACTTGACTACTATCCTAAGGATTTTTAGCAAAAGAGAAAAATCATTAATTTTGACAAATACAGTGTATTTTTAGCTATTTAGCTATTAGCTTCCTCAGTCGTGGTATTAATCTGGCTCATGAACTGCATTACCGATCAAGCTGCATCCCTGGGACACCCACACCTGCACCTCATTACCACACCAACATACTGATTAGAGCTCTGTTCTGTTTTCTAATGTTTCTAATGTTAATGTTTTCATATTTTTGAAAGTTATTTTAATTTACTGCTTCATTAAAATCAGGGAGAAAGCAAACTTAAATTGATAAATAGTGTATTAAATAAAATGTCAATTAACATGTCAGGGAACATAAATGCTAAAGAAAACAGCAAACTGATTATATTTGACCAAACAAATATGATACTGATTTTTATTCAGCTACTTTAATTATTAATTGCGCACAAGCCATGATTTCATTTACTGTAATTTTAAAGGAAAATGCCTCAATGTTCTTCCCTCAACTTGATACACATCTCTCCAATCTCAGTGATTGCACTTAATCGCTCTAGCGCGGCGCCACTATGTTAGTTTTTAGTGTTAGTGCTTAGCTCCATTCATTCCTTATACATTTTTGTGTATATATATATATATATATATATATATATATATAACAGGACATGCAGCTTTGTCACATGTTAGCACATTTCATTTATGCAGGCCTTTTCAAACACAAACACACCATCAGAAGATTGCAGGATTATAATAGTAGATTATCTTGATATATAAATGGCTATATTCACACAGGTTTTATATGATAAATATATATTTTGACCAATAAAAATTTTCGACACATGAATGTGTACAAACCCTGTCAACACACATTTTATGTTCAAACATATGATATTTGCATCCGATGACCCCTTTAAAAACTTGCAAAACTAGACCTCTAGTTAAAAAAGTTCAAGCTTGATTTTGACATTCATTACAGGCCACGGATTTTCAATTAATTAAGTCCACTATTACACTGTTAAAACTTGAAAGTTTCTATTTATGAAGTTGAATATGAAGTTAAAGTTACAAATTAAAATTAAATTATAAGTAATTATTCTAACAGAGATTGCTTAGTATGTGGACCACTGGCATTAAGACTATCTATAGAGCGCAGGGGCTTTAAAGTGGGCAGGAGTCTCTGGCTATATTATATAATCCTCTATATTGAAAAACAAAAACAAACCTACACCTACAACATTTTTTTCAAATTCAACCTTTCTTTTTTCTCCTCTAAATAATGAATCATCACACATGCCTCTCAGTTTGAACATATCTCTAAGTCACAACAACCTTTGTGCAAAGAAGCTGTGATCTCAGAACAAAGGAACAGTAATCGCAAAAGCACACTCCTAGGGAAAATCAAAGTATTGTTCTACTGTAGTAGCGCATCTTATTTTCAGTTCTAGCAAAACACACACACAAACATATGATTTGCTACAATCGAACGTGAAAGCATGTTCACCTGAAATTAAATGATAGTAAAATCAAATGGAAATGTTCAGACAGGGATTCTGTGAGAAAAAGGTTTCAGAGCATACCCTAATAAACACTTTACTAGACCTTGCTGTGATTTGAATAGATTTAGAATTTCCTAAGCACAGACATAAACTGTATATATAACATAATCTACATAATCTTACAAGCACTGAACATGGCAAACTTGGTAATGTCAGGCTGACAGAGTTAAATCTGTTGTGTGAAGATGTGTTTGGATTATTTATTTTAAATAGTTTGTGCTCAAGGAGTACCTGATATTGTGGAAATAATTTTGTTGACCTTATCTAACAGATAGAAATTTTTTTTTTGACAGAAGCCTAAAATGTAGTAATGATTCAGAACAAATTCAAGTAAGCCTTGCCATGCAAATATTTTATGATGCCAGTGTTAATTTCTTTGTAAAAACTGACTAGTTTTTTTTTTATTAGTTTAAAAAATGTTACAACATTTATATAAAATGTATTTTTATATGTGATATTTTTTTATATAAATATAAAAATAAGAAGGTCCTTTAGACATGATGTTTAAACAACCTTAGCATTCATACAATCATTTATGAATGGATGTGCTTCCCTTCATTTTGGGTGTTTCTGAAGTAGATTTGTGTCTCACCCAAGGCTTTATCATTACATTAAATATTACTCATAATTACTCTTAATGAAAAACTATATGATGTTTTATTTTGAACTAGGTTTCATCATTGGCTATATTTAATATGCTGACATCAGGAGATCTCAACAGATGAAAGTGAAAGTAAAGTGAGTTACAAGTTGGGTTACAAGTTCAACTCTCCAACTGCTTCCAGCTCATACATATATTTTATGCTTGGCTTTCTCTTCATTGATTTATTCACAGCCTAATCCACGGTGAGATTTTGTTTTTTCAGGCCACTAATAAGAGGATGGCCAAATTATTCCCAAAATGAAAATGTTGGTGCTACGGTAACGTTACTTGCCAAATCTTTGAATAAAGTTTTTATTTTACTATGCTTTCAATACAAAAAGCTTTTTTGTAGCTTCATAATATTAAGGTGGAACCACGGATGGCAGACGGAGCATTCTTTCCTACTTTTCTTGACAGTCGTCATTGTTTGTGTATCGCCGTAGGCGTTCTTGTATGTGTCTTTCGACCTGTCTTAGTGTGCTCTGTGTTTGTTTACCTAGTCCATGTTCTCTTTGTTTGTTTTCATGCCAATTCCATTATGTGTCTTCATAATTTGTAATCCCGCCTTCCTCATCAATGTTCATTCATTCCCAGCCGTGTCTGCCCAGGTGTCCTGTATTATATCTTTGATTTGTCGTAATATTTAAGCCATGCCCCAATTCTTGTCTGGTCGTCATTTATTAACATTTCATGTCTATTGTCTTGTTCCGAATTGCTCGTTGCATGTACCTTGTTTTTCTCGTTTTGTTTAATAAGTGTCACGTTTGATTGGATCGCTGCCTCTGTGTTCTCCCTGCTTGCAAGTAAGCGCAAGCGTGAGTTTGACGAACCGCAATTGTTACAGTTTGGCAGTCAATGGGACTGTCACAAGCCTTTGGTTTTCATCTAAAATATGTGCTGATTAGAAGGTGTGCAATCAATGATTAAACAAATGATCAATAACTTAAGAGTCAATTTTCCTTCAATGCTGAAGAATTAAATCAAATTAGGAGATTAAATAGGAGAATCGCAGTTTATGCTTATAGTAACTTCTTGATGCTGATATTATTTGGTAGTCATTACAGCAAATCTATAATATGGCATTTTAAATAGTTTTGAGAGTCACTGGTAATTCTATAGGGTGATTAAACATTTAAAAATATATTAATTGTATAAAATGTATTGTTTAAGCATTATGATGTACAGTACAAAAGAATGTAATGGATATTCCAGAAAAAAATTACAGTACGCTGCTCTTGATTGCACTTAGCTGAGAGCACTCCAATATTAGGCTATATTCGCCAAACAATTTATTTACTTGAACAACGATTACAGTATAACAATCTTTCATAAGATGTTAAAGAGCGTCACCTGCACTTTTTATATTGAGTTAATATGATGCGCTCCAGTTCTAGGATGCTACGTAATACCTGTATAATTTGGTAGGATATCAGCCAAGATTTAAACTACATGTAAACATAATTTGTCCCTTCCTTAAATGTTTACTACAATATTATTTTGGTTTTGGATTGTTATTTAAAGAAGGCAAGGAAGGAAGAAGAAGGGGAATTTAAAACTCCATGGTCATCTCATGATGCATTATGTCCAACGGGATTTTACGAGTCAAGATTAAACACTTGAGTAGCCTAAACTAAAAGCCTGAAAATGCTCTATTGGACACATTAACATTTGTATGGTGTTTGGGTCTGTGCTGTGGGACCGTCTACACTTTTCGTCAAAAGGAACATTATACTAATTATTTTTTCAAACTCAGACTCATTGGTCATGGCTTATATCACCTGCAGGGTGTTCGGGTCCACTAGCCCCAAGGCTAACAAAAGAGTGGACATTTTAGGTCCTGTAACTTTACTCTGTCCTCCTACTGTCTGGGGCTACTAGTTATGTGTATATGTTTGTTTGTTTGTGAGAGAGAGTCTGTAAGAGTCAGATTGTAATTTTGTAATTCAGAGTGTCAAAGTCTGATTTTCATGTTCTGCCCCTGCCATTCCCACACAAGGTTGTAGCACTTGAATTCATGCTGAACAGGATAGAGATCAGATCCGCGGGTAGTAGCTAAAACCCAACCCTTACTCCGCAGGGCCACCACTCAGGCACTGGACCAAAAACCCAGTGGAATCTAACAGGGTCCAGTCTTAAGGTGGAACCAGATGAACTATGTGCTACTGCAATATCTGTAACCTGTGTAATATTAAGGTTGTAAAATACTGTTTTAGTATTTCATATAATATTTGACTTATACAGCTATTTAATAGAATTACAAAAACAAATGGAACACAAGTAACTCTTAACTTGCACATCACTGTGCTTTTTTGCCATCATCTGAGATGGCAAGATAAACTGTAGAAACATTTTTAGGATATTTCTTTAATAAAATGCACTTCAGAACATCTAAATATAGAACTAATCTTCAATAGTAGACTACTGGACACGAATTATATTAATGAATACATCAATTATTTCATTCATTGACCTAAAACCAAAACTACTTTCAAAATAGGGATAGTTAGTTGTGCTTTACATTATAATTACCATTGTAAAGACAAAACGTCTGATTTATCTCTCAGTTCCACCTTAAAAAATACACTTGACTTGATTAGAGACCACGAACGAGCTGCAGCGGATCTACGCTGTGCCTCTGCTGCTCTATATAAACCCATACGCGCTGCATAGATCAGCGGAAAGCTCTTTGGAGGTGAAACAACACGTTACTCACACATCAAACATTGGCAAAGAAGGCGACCCACAATGGAGAGCATGTCATGGACACTTTTTCTGCTCTCTCTTACATTTCTTGAGGGATCTTCGCAAGATTTCGGACAGACACAGTTTATCTGCACGTCTGTGCCAAAGGATATGGACCTGTGCGCAGCCACTATGCAGAACACCGGACCAGCGGAGGATCTGAAGACCACAGTAATACAGTTAAGGGAGACAGTCTTACAACAGAAGGAAACTATCATGAACCAGAAGGAGACGATCAGGGAACTAACTTCAAAGTTGAGCCGCTGTGAGAGTCAGGGTGTTCTGGAACCCGTGGTTGGAGGTCGGAGAAAAGAACCGGGCAAAAACACAATGGGAGACGTGTCCCGCGGCCCGACAGATACTTTAGCCCAACTCGGGCAGACTTTAGCCACGCTTAAACAAAGACTGGAAAACCTAGAGGTATTTATGATCTAATAATTTTGATATTTCGGTTTAGGACGTGTGACTCTAGTCTATTACTATAAGTAGTAGCATCTGCGTTAGACGCAAACCCATAAAATATTACAGAATTGCTTAAAATTACACATCCGTTTTATATGCATCTTAATGGGGTCGAACTACTTGTTTGGAGGTCTTTGAAAGATATAGTTAATGTGTTACTGGTTCACTGATGCTAATGCTGAAATTGGCTTATAGTCTCTTATAAATTTACCATGCGTGCGTTTAAAGTATTCGTCTGAATGCCCCTGTCCTGTTTTCCCGTAGCAGTACAGCAGGAACAATGGCTCTGTCCAGGCGAGCAGCCTTAAAGATCTGCTTCAAAATAAGATCGATGATATGGAGAAACAGGTGCTGTCCAGAGTCAATACTCTGGAGGAGAGCAAACCCGGGCAGAAGAATGACACCGATCAGCGCAATCGAGTGGAGTCAACGCTCACCTCCTTACATCAAAGAATTAACGACCTAGAGAAAGGTCAGAGATCTAATTTGATTAGAATTTTTACTTATATGTGATGTAAATAATAACTATGAACGACTAGTAATGATTCGTTTGAGAAGCATGGCTGGAAGGTAGTTCTAATAAAACACCAATGTTTACGCGGTGTAATGTCGCAGAGGATGGTTTGGGAGGGGGAGCTGCATTACTTAGCATATTGAGCCCATAAAACACAAATGCGATGTAACATAATAATGATAGAATAGTATAGAGTCCACGTCCTTCTCAAAGCAAATATGTTTTGCTTTTATAGCTGCGTAAAGTTTAACCAAAGAAGCATGCGATAGATTTAAGCAGTGTTATTTCTCTACCTTTTTACTATAATCACCAGTTTCACCAGTTGTATGCTCATACAAAATAAGTATAAAACACAAATATTGGACAATTTCTTCCTGCATTAAAACGTGTTTAACTTTATGTAGGTGGTTTGCTCCCAGAGAAAAAATGGTAATTTATGGTGTAGGAGGTGTGGCGTAAAGTAATTCATAGTAGTGCAATGAATAGTCCAAAGTATAATAATTACAGCCACTTAAGCATCAGAGCAGTAGATACAAGCAATTGAAGCATTTGGTCCTTCACAAATAAATGTAGAGACTTTTTATATAGAGACTATACATTTAGACTTTAGAGGGATAGAGAGTGTTACTCTAACAGTACATACTTTTTACTCTGCAGGTTCAAAAGGTAGCAGGCCACTTGACAAGTTTCAGATAACATTTCCCTTAAGAACAAATTACATGTATGCCAAAGTGAAGAAAAGTCTACCAGAAATGTATGCCTTCTCTTTCTGCTTGTGGATAAAGTCCAATGCATCACCCGGGGTGGGAACCCCCTTCTCTTATGCTGTTCCTGGACAAGCTAATGAGCTTGTTCTCATAGAATGGGGGAACAATCCAATGGAGCTTCTTATAAATGACAAGGTAAAGTGTCAAAAAATAGGCATAAAATTATTGTAAGTGGCAGATATTTCCCAATGTGTAACAATGTGTAGTTAATAGTAAATTATGAGGTCTGTCCATTTATAAAATAAAAAAAAAATAATCCACAGTATAACTTTATAGGTTGCAAAATTACCTTTCACCATCAACGATGGTAAATGGCATCACATTTGCATCACATGGACGACTCGTGATGGAGTATGGGAAGCATTTCAAGATGGTGTTCTGCGTGGAACTGGAGAGAATCTGGCACCCTACCATCCAATAAAACCCAGCGGTGTACTGGTTTTAGGTCAGGAGCAGGTAAGCCTTAGAAGTATAACAATTAGGTTGGCAAAAGTTAGGGCTTATAGCTTAACTGGTTTGCCAACTTTCCAGTAACCTGATATTAAGTATGGATGTTTTTTTTTGTTCTTGCAGGACACACTTGGTGGAGGTTTTGATGCAACCCAAGCCTTTGTAGGTGAACTGGCGAATTTTAATATATGGGATAGAAAATTAACAGCTGGGGAAATCTACAACCTAGCAACCTGCAACAACAGAGCACAAGCTGGAAATGTGTTGTTATGGTCAGAAAGTAATATCGATGTGTTCGGTGGAGCCACTAAATGGACTTTTGAGCCCTGCCGTCAACTCAACTGAACTAAAAAGTGGGGGTCATAGGCAATCCCAGATTCATGTTTTTAGTTTTGTCTTTCTTTTTCTCAGTTTGACATTCCTGGAAAAAAAAATCATGATAAAACAATTTAAAGGTACTGTAAAGTAACAAAATACCTGGGGTTTCTATGAATACCTGAACATTTCTGTGCAAAATTAAGAATATTTTTTTTGCCTTGAAAAAATAGTTCATGTTGGTTGTTTTGCAAACCTCAAAGCGACAGTTTTAAGCCAGGTTACGTTTAGTATAAATTTTTTGCTACTTTATATATTATTTATTTATTTGCAAGTGGACAAAGTTCTTTGCTTATTTTGTAATTCATATATTTTTTTGAAGGGGGCAGCTTTTGGACAGTGCATCAGAACATCTTTCTTGTGTTTTCTGAACAAAGCCAATCACAAATTGTAAAATGATGGTTTATTTGTAGTCTGCACTTAACAGTACCCCACTCTCACCGGATTTTGCACTGTGATGGACTTGAAAATATGACAGGAAAAGTATTTATTCATTCATTCGTTTGTTCATTCATAAAATAATTAATTACTTAATTTGTTTTTAGTGATCTTACCAATGTTTCTTTAAGAATGTTTAGTTGCCAATATGCTTACAGCCTGAGTGCCTTGAGCTGATGTATCAGTTCAGCACATACTTTTAGTTTGCTTACTCATGCTTTGCTTTATCTTTTAGCTTTTGTTGATTAATCGTTTTTATGAAATGTGTTTAACAGTGATTGTTAAGGCTCTGGTGTGTTTTAGCAATAACTGGTGTATTTGTACTCTGTTCTAGGAATGCTATTCGTACAGTAACAGCATGAATTATCAAATGCTGCAACACGAACATCGGCTTATCCTATTGTTTTGGGTTGGGTTTTTTACTGTATTGATATATGCTGAAAGCATGGCACTACTGAGAGATGATGATGATTATTTAATTTTTGTAATAAAATTGTGATAAAGATATGAAGAGAATATTAACAAACAGACATGTTTAACTGAATGAAAATGTACTTGATTGCACAGCCTTGCACAGACATTTTAAGGGGCAGTGGCCCAAACCAAACAAAGGTGCACTAAGGGGGTGGGTGCTTGATAATACAAATTTTCCAGTTGTTACAAATATACACTATATTATGTAAACTACTTCAAAAGTTTTAAGATTTTGATTCTTTTTTAAAAAGCCTCTTTTGCTCACCATTCATTCTAAGATTCTTCTCAGGAAACATGTATTATTATCATTGTTATTATTGTTAATTCTAAATATATTATTATTATATATTATTGTTTTAAATTGATTAAAAGTTATGATAAAGACTTTTTAATGAATGAAGAATTCATATTGTTACAAAAGATTTCTATTTCAAATAAATCCTGTTCTTCAAACTTTATATTCATCAAAGAAACCTGAAAATAGTACTCAGCTCTTTTCAACATTATACTAACAATAAGTGTTTTTGAGCAGCAATCAAGAATTTTAGGCAAGGCAAGACAAGTTTATTTATATAGCACATTTCATACACAGTGGTAATTCAAGGCGCTTTACATAAAAGGAGAAAAGAAAATCATAAAAGCAATAATAAAACAATAAGTAGCATATTAAAAAAAAAAAATGTGAACAAGTTTCTCTAAGTCTTGACTGGAAACAAAACATCTAATTCTTGCAATGTTTTTGATGATAGTATGCTGATTTAGTTACTGCTTTGACATGACTACTAAAACTAAGATCTGACTCCATAATCACACAAAGATTACTGACTTGGTTTATCAGGGTTTGACCCCTAAAGTCCAGATATGCATTCACCTTAAGAACTTCCTCTTTGCTTCCGAAAGCAAACGTCAGTTTTCTCTTTGTTTAACTGAAGGAAGATTTGGCACATCCAAATGTTAATTTCATCAATGCATTGGCAAAGGGAATCAATGGGGCTGTAGTAAATTAATGATAACATAGCGATAAGGCTATGTAAATTTGGGTATCATTGGGTATCAACAGCTGTGGTATGCAATTTGGTTCTTTTTTATTATTTGACTTAGTGGGAGCATATACAGGCTAAACAAGTGTGGCGCAAGGATTGAGCCTTGAGCCATGTCATGGACGTCCACTTGGACGTGAGTATAGCTCTCCTATACTCACGTAATAACCTCTCCCTTCTAAGTATGACCTGAACCAGCTGAGAGTCATCCCAGAAGGCCCAACCCAGTCTTCCAGTCTCTCTAGAAGTATGTTATGGTTGACAGTGTCAAACGCAGCACTGATATTTGACCAGAATCAGAAATTAGGCAAATATAATTTATTATCTTAACAAGCGCAGTCTCTGTGCTGTGATGTGGTCGGAAACCAGATTGAAAATTGTCCAGATATCCATTTGAGTTAAAGCAGTTATTCAACTGATTGAAAACTACCTTTTCAATGATCTTACCTATAAAAGGAAGATTAGATATTGGTCTATAGTTGCTCAATATGGCGTTATCAAGATTGCTCTTTTTCAGAAGGGGCTTAACAACTGCAGTTTTCAGGGAGTATGGAAAAGTCCCAGAAAGAAGTGAGGTGTTCACCACTTCTAAGATATCTGCTTCTAAACAGTCAAACACACTTTTGAAAAAAGATGTGGGAAGTGTGTCAAGGTTACAGGTTGAGGATTTAATGTGCTGTACTATTTCTTCCAATGTTCTGCTGTCAGTTGCTTTAAAAACAGACAGAGTGACTTCTTTTTGAAATTGTGGTTGAATCTGTGTGACCTCTGCATAACTAGAGGATGTGCTAATCACCTTTCTGATATAAATGATCTTCTCTGAAAAAAAGTAGGCAAAGTCATTGCATTTGCTGTCAGAGAGCATTTCACTGGGAAACTGAGTTGGGGGGTTTGTTAGTCTCTCAACAGTAGCAAAAAGAGTGCGAGTGTTGTTTAGGTTGCTGTTTATAAGGTCTGAGAAGAACTTCTGTCTTGCTGTGGCTAGTTCTTTATAGATGCTATAGTGAATTTTAGAATGTCACAGGAATAAATTACATTTTAAAATATATTGAAATAGAATATTAAATATAATGAAATAAGTAAAAATATTTTAGAATGTTACTGTTTTGCTGTTCTTGAATTAAATGTAGGCTTGGTGAGCAGGAGAGACTTCCTAAAACAAACAAACAAACAAAAACATAAATTATGATTGTACAGTGTACATTTAAAAGTGAAGACAGTACTGTAAGAATGAACATTTTAGACTGTATTATAGAAGATTATATAACTTTTTATAGAGTGGGCTCTCCCTCACTCTCTGAGCCTGCCTCAACTTTGATTAAAGTATAAGTATTACACATTTAATTTAATATTATATAATATAAATGCATTATATAGCTTGCTAAACAGCTAATTTAGAACATTGCCTTTTGTAACTATTTTAAGGCTAATATGGTTTTAATAAAATACTATAAATGTGTTAGATTACTAGTAACTAAGACATTATAATGGGAAATATACTTAATAGCAAGAATTTAAGTGTGGGGGGAAAAAAACTGCTAAATAGTCTACATGACAATCTGCCTGTTGACTTGCTGGAGCTTTGGATTCGTGTTTGCGATGTAACGTTAGCAACCTTTGCTCTGCCTCTCTTTCTCCTTTTTGTGAAGACTTTTTTTGTTTTGTTTTTTGTCTGCTTTTGCTTTTACACAAAGAGTGCCAACAACTGAAAATTTGGTGTAATTTATATTAGAACTGATCGGGTATAACAATTTGACTTGGATTGCAATGCATCTACCTGAGTCAATGAAGGCAGAGGGGTATTTGTTCTATCCACCTGTGCACCCTAAAACCTATCATTCTTCCATTCTCTAAATCGTATTCGCTCTCTCTGTTTGCGTACATGGGGCATTTGTTTTTGCGGACAAACACTGCCCCCTATCATTGGTTTGTGTGCACGCTAGCTGACTGCACTGCTAAGTTTTTGCAAGTATTTTTGCTTTTGTATACTTTAACAACCATAAACTGCAGGCATTTATAGTGTTCACTCATTTGACACTGTTCAAGCATGATATGAGAAACAAAACTGAAAAATAACTTATATAAATACAAGACTCTTAGACTAACCCAGAACGGAAAGGAACGGGGAAGGTAATGATGTTAATTAAACGAGACACACCTGAACTTACAGTAATGAATGAAACAAGGGCAGACAGAAATAAGGTCACATATGGGGGAAAATAAAACACAAACAAAAGTCCAAAACCATTACACTATGATCCAAAGTAACAAGTTACAAGTAAGTTCACCTTCTACCTGGGAAGACACTCCCAATCATCAATCTTTGGAATTCATCACTTTTCAATCCAAGAAGAACATGATTGCAAATCCAAAACCTTGAAGCTTTGTTCTCTGCTTTTCAGGATGGTTTACCATCAACCCTTTGCATTTTCCGATGTTGTGAGTGTATGTATACTTGTGTGTTTAGTTATGTGAGATAGCATTTAGTTAATAAATCTGACACGAAGTCTGCCTTGCAAATAACGTCCCTTTACGATTATGACCCTTGCTACATGCTCCAATGTACTGATACTGTAAGAATGTATTTTCTGTGGCCACGAAAATATCCCTTTTAATATTAATTAATATGAACTTACACTAAACGTTAGCCGAACTAACAGATTAGTTGATGGCCATGTAATTCTGCTACAGTTACTACTGGCAGCTAATATAAATAATTGTAATTAATCATACTTAATATGTGGCTCTCCGTTCATGGTGGGTGAAGCAGAGAAACTTGAAACCCCTAAGAAGGTTTTTGGGGAGGCCAACATCAACAAACGCCGATGACAGCGGAGCTTGACTCATCATGGACACCAGCTGGTACTGTGCTTATGGTCCCAACGGCAGTATTTTCTGGACAACTATGCTCTGTGTTCGACAACCCAGTGTTGCTGCACAAGATGGCCACTAATCCAGAGCCACAGCTCAAGATGATCGCTACTCCACAACCACAGCCACAGTCCAAGATGGCCAGCAACCCAAAACCACAGCACCACTACACAAGCTGGCTGTCACATCAGAGCCTTCAGCCACCATGGATTTGAAGTCATAGTCTTCAGCCGTCATAGACACCACTCAGTGTTCCTGGACATCATGCATGTTGTATTTGAAGAATCTACGGCGTTTCAAAGGCATTTAAGGCTGGTGTCCAGTCTGACAGATACACCATCGACGTCAGTGCGTGTCAGCTTTTGCCTTTGCCTGGATTGTACTGTTTGCTGTTACAATTTTCAATAAAGTTTTTGCACTTGGATACCCACTCAACCCTCAGTCCCTTTCGTAACAGTTTTTAGGTCCGATAATTAACACCTCTGTTTTTGCAGACTTTAGTTTTGTATATTAACCAGTGTTTCACTGGGCCGCGAAAAAATATAGATCTGAGTATTGTGAACCGTGGCGCTAGAAAGCACGACAGACAACCAGATGGGTGAACACAAAAACCCCGGAGGGTGGATTTATTGAGTGAAAACAGGTGAGAAATGTCCAATACGGTGAATCCGGTGACTACGGTGCTTGGCGTGACAATGGTGCTCTTTATCCCCTTTTCCTCGATCCAGGTGCTGTGTTAGAGTGCAGACCTAACAGACCTGCGTAAGCTGACCCCAGCCGGGAGAGCCCGTCGGAGTTAGCGTTGGTGGTTCCAGGTCGGTGTCGCATGTCAAAGTGGAAGTCCTGGAGCGTCAGGAACCATCTGGTTACCTGGGCATTTGTGTCCTTTGTGGCCGTGGTGGGAACCAGGACCATCACTCGGTCCCCTGGATGGAACACCCGCGGTTGGGCCGCCCGATTATAGTGGCGTTGTTGGGCCTGCTGGGCTTGGACCAGATGTTCCCGGACTAATGGCATGACCCTGTCGATCTTGCTCCTCATCTCTCGGACGTGTTCTACGACGGTTCTATGGGGTGCCGGCTGCTGTTCCCATGCCTCATGGGCGACGTCGAGGAGGCCCCGGGGCTGGCGTCCAAAAAGCAGCTCGAACGGCGTGAAGCCGGTGGACGCCTGGGGAACCTCTCTAATCCCGAAGAGGACATATGGTAGAAGCTGGTCCCAGTCCTTCTGTTTTTGTTCTTTTGTTCTTCTTCTTGTTCTTTTTATTAAAACGTTCCACCAGCCCGTCCGTCTGAGGGTGGTAGACTGAGGTTTTGATCTGGTCCACCTTCAGCAGCCGGCACAGGTCAGCCATTAGCCGGGACATGAACGGGGTCCCCTGGTCAGTCAGGATCTCTGCTGGTATCCCTACGGGACTGGCCAGGGTGAATAACTGCTGGGCGATAGATTTTGATGTGGCTTTTCAAAGAGGGATGGCTTCTGGGTACCTCATCGCGTAGTCGACGATTACCAGGATGTGTTCGTGACCCCGACTGGACTTCGGCAGCAGCCCTATGATATCCATACCGATCCTCTCGAAGGGGGGACACGCCGCACAGAACCTCTTAACCTCTGCCTCGAGGCCCAGCCAGTGGAAGCAGTCTCTAATGCGCTGTGTTGTGTTGTCGGCTCCTAGGTGCCCCGCCATAGGATGGGAATGGGCCAGCTCCAAGATGGTTTCCGTCTTGCTACGGGGCACCACGAGGAGCCGTTTTTCCTCCCCCCTCCTCTGGGCCACACAGTACAGGAGGCCATTCTGGACGACGAAGTGCGGGAGAGGTTGAGGGGCCGGAAGCACTTCCTTCCCATCGATAGTTCTTACTTGCTTCCAGCAGTATTTTAGTCTCTCATCCTCTCTCTGCGCGGCTCCAAAGGCTCCCCCTCCCGTGACCTGCTGAAACACATCAAAAAACA
>JAUYWG010000037.1:385389-400159 GCA_034779775.1 Enteromius afrohamiltoni | reverse complement strand
CCCAATACAGCGGCCAATGACCGTGCAGTTTTAGTAGATAATAAAACTGCATTTTAGAATAGGCTTCAGTTAGGGGGGGAAAGGAGTTTTCCCCATGCATCTTAGCAGACGCAGTATGAGTGAAATGTTGAAAGGGAACCAGAAGCACCCTAGGTTTGGTCTGCTTGGTCTTTGTGTCATTAGATGGGTTGCGTCCGACTCTGATGAGTGCGGGAAAGAAGAAGAGGACTGGTGAAAAAGTCCTTTCCCAGTACCTCCTCAAAAAAGTCAGTCATGAATTAAATTGGGTATGTACCTTCCAACTTCTCCGGGATGCCCACCACTTTCATGTTAGATTGTCGTGAGTGATTTTGAGATCATCCAGCTTTTCTTTATGCAACACGTTCTCTTTCCATAATGCATGCATCGTAGCTCCGACATTCACCAGCCTGTCGCTGTAGTCGTTTAGGCCATCTTCAACCTTGCAAAGTCATTCGTTCCAAAGTCACGTTCACAGATGACAATGCGCCAGTTAATTCTGTTTTTAAGAATGAATAAACTATTTGCGACATGTCAGAGAGTAGCGCTGATCTAAGTTTTTCGAGATCTTCAGGTAAACTAACGTTGTCGTATCATCAGTCCTGCTCGAAGCCTCGCCATCTTTATCACCGATTTTCGACCGAGGTTGCTTTCTACAACCAAAGATTTGTCTATACTGATCATAAATCTGAAAGAAAACAACCAAAAAATTGAAAATGATTGGGAGCTACATTCACACAGGAAAACAACAGGAATCACATGATCTTATATCACATCACACACCTAGCGCTTCTGCGAGTGGAGAGAAAAAAAACATAATAAAGGATAAATATAGGAGTCGATAGAAAGTGACCTCAGCTTTAAAAGGAGTAACCTTGTTGTTTCTAATGTTAGAATAATAGAGCAGAAGAAAAAAGCTCTGCAAAACAGTCTTTTTTCAGGGTTATTAGTGTGTGTGTGTGAGCGAGAGAGAATTAAATACTCCATGTAGAATCCAATGTAATATTCATATAGCGTTTCTTCAACTTACCTTTACAGTCACTATCATATTTATAGTGTGTGATTTGCAAAATTCCTATAATAGCCTACACCTCATATGGTTATGGTTGCGCTTTTGTCCAAAATGACAAAAATACAAAACAATATAATACTTAAATTTAACAGAGCAAATTGAGATGTTGGTCAGATTATAGCTAATAAGGAGAACAGCAAAAATGAACAACGTCAGTCAATGGCATAATAAACAATGAAAATGAAGGAAAACAGCAATAACAAACAATTAAACAAACGCCAAACCATGTGTCATTTATTACAGCTACATTTATGACCTTTGCAGCCAAAAAAACCAAAAAAACATGTGAAAATCAGTTTGGTATTCCGTGAGGTATGATTAATTAAATGTATTGACAGCTCATTACATCTGCCAAACAGATTACACTGAGTGGAGGGGTGATTGGTCCAAGATGGCGGCATCGTGATCGTCAGCGCCAGTAAGGAGTATCGGTCGATGCGAGTCTACAAAAAAAAACAAAAAACAAAAAGAACCTTCACCCTCTTTGGCGCCCCTAGCACTTGCCTATGCCCAGGCAATTTAATACTTACTGTTTCTAAAATGACTTGACATGGTGAATCTGTGCCAAAATCACTTGGAACTCCATTATCTTCATCAAGGCCTTTAAGGCGACTGCAAGTGAGTGTAGTGCTTTCTGATAGAGACGAGTCTGACTCCAATCATGATGTTTGAGAAGCTGCTAACATTAATATCGGCACTGCAGCTTGCTCGAACGTTGCTTAACACTTCAATGTCAACTGATGCATTGGCAGCTTTAGATGGTGGTCTTTTTAGCCAATTTCGGATATCCATCTTTAGAAAACGTCTTGTTTAAAAAAAAAAAAAAGAAAAAAAGAATCCTGTCTGTCGAACCCTAAAACATCAATCCTAGATGTGTTTGATGTTAAGGATAAGACTAATTTAACCCTTTATAGGGCACTCACTGAAATAATTGTAAATTCATAATTTCAACCCTGAGGCTATAACAAGACTTTTAAGCTTTTGTGACTTTATAAAAATAATTAAAATTTTATGTTGTAAATCTAGGTCAACAAAATACCATATATGGTTCCTTAGCAGTCTATGGCAATTTGTTTTCCCAAAAAGGGCATACATTTACAATTTTAAAAATACATAAAATATAGATAAATACATAAAATGTACATAAACATTTTCTCATTTAATTAATTTATTTTTTTCTCTTGTTTTCCAAAAGCTGGATATATACAAAAATTTACAGTTTAGATCTACTGAAAACAAAGAATACTGACAAATATGTAAATATATAATAAAAAGTGAAAATAGAACACAACAAGGCTCACAGTAAAAAAAAAAACAAAAAAAACAAATGTATGCCATAATAATAGAAACCCGAAAACAGAGATGACGCCTTGGGCGGGGAGAACATAAATGGGTACATGGGTAAAGTAATAAAGGAATAAAATCTATTAAATATTATATTTAATAATTTCACTATTTATGGCACGATCATTTCAATAAATCTCCCACTGAATCACTGCATAATGTTATACAAACCAACATTACTTACTATTGTCCTACATTTTAATGCATTATTTGTATATACATATAAAAATCCCGCATCGGGCTTATGTCTAAATATAGGCATACAGGCACTTACCTGAATAGGGTGTATGATCAAATATGATCGCACCATTTTTCATGTCACAGCATTCACTAATTTCTAGAAATGTTATGCGAACAACATTTCACACAACTATTCAACCATATAATGCATGAGTTTTGTTAACTTAGCATTGTTCGTTTCAATGCCATTTCTATTTTTTTTTCAAATGCCATGGTGTTGCCATCTGTGACGTAGACTGATTTCTGCTGATTGGCTGGAAGAATCCATGCGCTTACAAAAGCTCACGGAAAGGCACGAGACTGCTATAATGAATGATCGATTAAGTTATCAAATATAGTTCTTTGCCTGATAAAGGGTCAAACCTTTTATTATTCACAGTAAAATACATCAATATTCCGCATATCGGAGATTTTAATGCTAATAATTTTATAAATCACATATGAGGGGCACAAGGCTATGCACCCTCTAGCGCCAGGCCTGGACAAAGAAAATCCATACAGGTTTGGAACTACTTGAGGGTAGGGAAGTGCCAAACGAAGTATCCTCTATACTTGCATACAAAATCATTGTGCTTCGAGTCATTTTCCTTTCCATTGTCCTGCAAGTCATTGAGCTGTAAACAATGCAGAAAAATGGTGAAAAAAAATAATTGGGTTAGTATTTTACTTATATTTTAGAGACAAAATGTTATGTTATTTAATAACTATAAATCTAAACTCTTTTTAAAAATTAAATACTAAAATATTTGTTTCAAAGGATATTCATTTGTTGGTGTAACTAGATGTCACATTATTACCACATTGGTAATTTTTAGGAATTGCTTTAATAAAAGTAATAACCTTGTCCAATGTTGCTAGTTGCTAACATTTTATAATGTTGGAAATTATTACAACATTATTACGGTACACACGCTACTAAACAAATGTTCATCCAAACAGCAGGTGGAACTGTCTGAAAAAAGCGAGAGGTCTGGAAGTGCAGGTCTGAGAGTGCAGTTGGGTCTCTGGGTCTGCAGCTTCATAATATTGTTCGAAGCACTAGTGTGTCAAAAACTCAAAACGTGTCAACACTAGGTGTTGATCTACCCATCCCTACTTGAGGGTGAATAAATTCTGACAATTTTAACATACATTGCTTAATCGCAGACAGTATAGTGACCGGGACACTATACTGTCAATAGAGACAAATGAGACATTAAACCGAGGTCCTGACTCTCTGTGGTCATTAAAAATCCCATGGCACTCATCGTAAAGAGTAGGGGTGTAAATTCCCACTGGCCCTTGTCCATCATGGCCTTCCAATAATCCCCATCCATTGATTGGCTGTATCTCTCTCTCCTCTCCACCTGTAGCTGGTGTGTGGTGAGCGCACTGGCGCCGTTGTCCTGTGGCAGCCGTCGCATCATCCAAGTGGATGCTGCACACAGGTGGTGGTTGAGGAGAGACCCCCCCCCACACACACAATGATTGTAAAGCGCTTTGGGTGTATGGCAATACACAATAAAGTGCTATATAAAAATGCGTCATTCATTTATAATACTATACCTAAAAACAAATATTTAATTCTTTACAGTTTACAGCCAGATACAATAACAGATTTCCCCCCAGGCCATACACCATATTTTTCTCTGTATTTTATTACTATATTGTTACTTATAATTCATTGTCTATTCTTTTTATTATTATAGTTTGTATTACCTTAAATTACATGCATGTATTGGTACTTTCTGTGTGGAAGCTCCTAGCACACTTGTGAATAATGCTCTTTCTGATTCTGATTGCTTAATATCTCTCTCTCTTACACACACACACACACACACACAGAGGAGGAACACAGCATAAGCATCTCTTTAATTCAAATTTAATAACTTCGAAAAAATGTAAAGGCGCTATAATTGTATATTAATTTTTTTTTCCCACATACAGAATTTGTCAGAAATAAAACAGATATGTAACATCTCAGCAAAAACAACAACAACGAAAATATATATAAGAAAAAAAAGATATAAGCAGAAGAAGTTCTATTAAACAGTTAATAGCCCTCAAACACAGATGAAACCATATAAACACTTAAGATATGAAAAAATAATCCAAGTTGGTGTTTTTTGTTTTATAATGAGAGTTATCATTACATAGAAAACAGATTCTGTAAAGATGTATCTCTAAAAGGCCGAAGTGCAAACATAAATTGATTTAATTTAGCTGGTTCACTCTCGTTCTAAACATTCTAAACTCAAATTACAGAACGAGAATATTGGTGCTTGTTCGTAGAATGCTGGGTGGGTGTGAAAGCCCCTAGATTTACACAGGTCTGACCAGTTCAGGGCAGGTGTATAAGGAAGACTACAAGTTTGCATGTTCACACATCAGAAAGAGAGTGTTTGGTTTTGGACACATTAATGGCCCTTATACATTTACTGTGTAGATGCTCGTATATGGCAATATCATGGGTCTCATCTAGCCGACAGAAGATACACAAACTGAAATGACTGACATAGCGAATTAGATAAGTGAAACCGATAAGTGAAGGAGGTGAAAAAAACACCACTTGTTTATACAAATCATATAGAATTCTCTTTACAGTAAAGCATTACAGAGTTGGACTTAACACACTTGTCTTGTTGATTTGTGCATTATTCAAATAGCAATTTCTTAAAGATTTCAATAATTGTGCTGTAAATAGAATCTTTTACTTTTTTTCTAAACTCTAAGCACAAAACAAGTCCAATAACCTGTGCATGGTTAAACAATGTTAAATTCTAGAACCACAAGCTCTGAAACTAATATCTGACTGGTTGCTTGTAGTCAAATAAGAGCATTTCAAAGTAAACATGGTTCAGAATATGTGCTTCACAGATGTTTAAAAGTTTTAAGGGATGGTAGCTTGATACAGGATTTCCGTAGAAACCCAAATTGCATTTAAAGTTGTATTGTATCTACGCTTCTACCAGACACTAAAACATTGACCTATAAACTTAACAGTTGTAAAATAATTAAATCATAAAAGTTATGACAAAACATTTTTTTTCTTTAAAAACCAAACAAAATATTACTTGTTCCTCCTTTTCTTTTTTACTCTTATTACATGTCCAGAATACTAGTATACTGTAAATGTATCATATTAAGATCAACATTCTAGTAATGACATGTAAAAATTAGTTGTTAAGTGTAACAATCTCCTTTTCCCTAAAGTGTCCTGTCCATAAGATCAGGGCTAACAAGGCAAAAAAATTAAGGAGAGGGAGTATTTTTAGTTTATATTCTCCAGCATGATTCCTAAAATTGGTGTAAGTTAAATATGAGTACATCCACTGTCCTCAGGTAAACCTTGTCTGGATTCAGACATATTCTCACAGGACGTTAAGCAGGTAAGACTAGTTTATTGTGCAGGTTGTCAAACATGTTAAAGTCACCTGGATTAACGGACATGCTATCATCCAGACAATTATTGAGCATTTTGTTGTAAATTCTGATTGATGTTCTAACCTGAAGACTTTAAGTTAGTTTCACTAGACTGTGTAACCTCACTCCATTTCAAGTTAATAGAAACTGTCAAACAAAAAGAGCACCCACCCCCACCCCACACCCCCACAAAACAAAAAAATAAAATAAACAAAACCAAACAAAAAAAAATAACTTTCTCATTTTTCTTTTCTTATATATTGAAAAAATACAAACAAATGTAACTATTCTATTTGGAGCAAGAATAAAATTTACTACCAAATGTACACTACCTCTACTCCTAGTAAAGCAATCTTTAAAGAATGCTTTGACCTATTAATATGATTGACCATTCCAAGCACTGATTGGCTGACTGCATAGGAACTGATCAGCAGCAAATCTGAGGTTCGATATCAAGGCATTTCCACAAAGCCAAAATGTAAGCTAGCACTAGAAGTAAGCTCTGAAGTACTGTGATTATTTCCCTAAACATTTTGCCATTTCCAAACCACAAGTCTAGCCACACACTAACACAATGAGGAAACAAGCTTGTAGCACCCAAGAAGAACCCAGTCTCCTTAAACATTTTATGATAAATAGATATTCAAAAAGTACAAATTTCTTCAAAATTATTGCAGAAGCCCTCCCACTTACCTAAAAACAATTCACCAAGAGGATGAGCTCCTAGTGATATGGCAGAACTAAGTGCATATATGTAGGTATGTGCAGTATTTGAGATGTGTAAGTGGGCACGTTCATTTCAGGCTCTTTCCCAATCTGAAGAACATGTATTGCTTAGTTCAGCATGCAGTCCATGGGAAATGTAGAAATGCATGGTAAAAGTGTGAGCTCCTTTAGACACTCACACAAAGCACAATCGGCCTGTGAACTGACCTGCAGCTCAGCTGAGCGCCATGGCAAACAGTTTCAAGCCCTTTAACAAAAAAAAAAAAAAAAAAATCTACCACCACCAGAATCCTTTGAGGTAAGGATATATTTTATACACTTTTTTTTTTTTTTTTTTTATGCGAGCATGCTTCAGGTCCTTGACATTGAGTGATACAGTGTTGGGACAAATAACAGAGGTTTACTGAAAATCTAGAATCTGAACTGATAAAACATTTTAGAGCCTAAATCTTTCTATTCTACCTGGAGATCATAGAGCTGGACTGTGACTGGCTGGAGGATGTTGTGGCAGCGCTGAGCTGAGAGAAACCACTGTGACTGGATTCCAGACTGGTCATCGAGCCCCTGAGATTAGAACAGAATACAATAGCATGTGAGAAATTAATAAGACTGTAAATAAAGTTCTGTTAAAAAAAAAAATGTAAAAAAAAATGTAGATCAGTGGTTCCCAACCATGCTTATTAACTTATGCCCCCAAAACACTGCATTGTTTGCATGTCCCCTTAATCAAACACACCTAAATCAGCTTATTAGTATAGACTCCAAGACCTTAAAAGGTTGTGTCAGATAAAGGAGAGATGCAAAATGTTCAGTGTTGCGGGGCCTCCAGGAGCAAGGTTGGGCCCACTGATCTACATATTATAAGACCTGTAAGCTACACTTGTTCATGCATATTGGTATTATCTGTGTTCCTGTACAGGTAAATACCCAAAGCTTAAGCAGAACATGCAGTTAGAAATAAGCCAAACTAAGGCAAATAGAACTATGTGCCTTTTTTTCTTTTCAATATTTGACATTAAAGTTCTCTCAAGCTTTCTAAGTCCACGGCAGATTCAAATCCTCACAAAAAGTTTTGTAAACCTTACAGGCAGGGAATGATTTATTTTTCTTATTTACCAGCCATAAAATGCATTAATTTTAAATACTGTTGCTTATACAAAAAACAAACATGAAACATTTTATCACCTTGGGCATTCATTGACTGGTTGGCAAAAAGTAAGCATCACACCCTACTTACACAATCGATTAAGGTAGCCTGTCAAACTATTTTTTTTTTTTTTAAAGCACCAAGCCAGAGTATTGTATTAGTATTCAATGTTTCTGTTGTTCATGGCTTTAAAATACACTATTCAAACTGCCTACATAAAGCTCACATAACCACCATATTAAGGCTTTTTCACACCAAGTCTGATGCAATAACAAAACAAAAAGTTTTCTAAAAACTGAACTAGTACAATGTAATTCTTAAATAAATAAATAAAAATTTGCATGCCTGAATGAAAATGCACACCAGTCATTCACATGCTTTAATGGAAATTACAACCCACCCCTAAAACAGAAATGGTGTCACTCTTCTGCAATGGAACTATGGAAATAATAAAAATAGTGTGACTAAAAAGCACTTAAGAACTTTTGTCATAAGTGGTCAAATACTATTATTACCCATGTAAAAAAGTAATATATTTAAAACATTTATTTCATACTAAATATAGTTAAAGTCTATTAACATATTTACTGACAGATAATCAAACTTTATTTTGAAGTATTACTTGTGCACAATGCATATTTCTTTAATAAGCCTAAAATGCATGTTCATGTCACTTTTAATGAGGATTGTGTAATATTGCCCTTTAAATGCAAAATAGTTAATGTGTACCCAAAGTATATTTGCAATAGTTCCACTTTAGCACAATCAAATATACTAAGTATGCCTTTTATTGGACTTTAGCACTACTTCCACACAATTGAAGTGCATTAAGTACAAAATTAGTTGTTCTAATTTAGCAGACTTTAAGTATACTAGTTTAGTATACTAAAAGTACATACATATGAAAATGTATATGTAGTATACTAAGCATGAAATAAATGTAATTTAAATACATTTAAGTATATTTATTTTTCACAAGGGTATACTTTACGGAAAATAATAATACACTTGATGACGGATAGAAATGACAAAAAGTCAGACTTGGTGTGAACAGGCATTTTATAAAACAAGGTAGAGACTTGGTGAATAAGCATTGTATAAAATAAAGTAAAAGGAAATACTTTCCATCATACTAGACAATGCGATAAATAATAAACCTACACAGCCAAGAACATATTGGAGTTTCAAAAAAAGATACATACAGAGTATCGATGCGTTTGAAAGCCTAAAAATTCTGTCTCCGCAAGTGGGGTAGGAAGGTGACAAGGCACGTGCAAATACAATGATCATGTTACATCCTTGCCTACTGAGATACCTTCATCTGATTGATTTTTGAAGGTGGATTAGATTAGATGTTGGCCTATCCTTCACTGCTTTTGATATCCAACAAACCTGCGTGTTTCATTCTGTAACAGTTCACTGTTACGGTTGATCGCCTATTTGTCATGTGTGTGATTGACATATGTAATTTCTAGATAAACTTTTGTATTATAGTAGATGAACTATCACCAAATTATTTATTTAGTTCTGGTGCTTTAGAAGTCTGTCAGAAATCAGTTTCATGAGGTACCTTTGTGTATAAAGTCATTGCCTTATAAGGCAGTGAGGCATCAAGTCAGCTGCCTAAGCTTTTGGGACAAATTGGGACACTATGTGGACAAATGTTTTGGGTCACACCTCCTAATTACTGAATTCAGGAGTACAAAATCAAGCATCAAGCAGGAAACCATTGGAACCATTTAGGAAAAGCACCAACTTGGCCATAAAGAAGACCACATAAAGTCACAGACATCTGAGGCACATGGTGCATAAAAGCCTAATTCCATGGCTGAAGAGTTCCAAACTTCCCTGGCATT
This sequence comes from Enteromius afrohamiltoni, assembly GCA_034779775.1. NCBI lineage: Eukaryota > Metazoa > Chordata > Actinopteri > Cypriniformes > Cyprinidae > Enteromius > Enteromius afrohamiltoni. Next base: position 390,354 of record JAUYWG010000037.1, on the reverse strand, counting down.
CATATTACCAAAAAAAACCCCAAAAAAAACAGTTTGTGCTTATGCTACAAATTATTAAAAGAAAACGCCACAATTTTTCCATATTCCATTATGTTCTTCCCTCAACTTAGACAAGTTATCTTTTCCCGTCTCCAGTCTCAGTGCATGAACTTAATCACTCTAGCATGAGGCACCACTATGTTAGCGTTTATCTTACCTGAAAAGCCTCCCTCGCCCACTTACTTCTGTCAATACAACCAAGGAGTGAGGATATTACTGCGCCAAGGTCGAAATGGTGCAAATTGATCTTCCAGCATACACTATAGTTATCTTTCTTTAATTACCATGTTTTATTTTATGTCACCATACTTGTGTGACTATTTGTCACAATCACCAGCTGGAGTGCCCATGAGCTCCATTAGAGGGCACTCCATCCCAAAGTGTCTTCTCATGTGCTACCCTTGTCTGTGTGTTGTGTCCCCACTAGTTTCCTGATTTCATGTGTCTTGTTCTCATTGGTTGGTTCTATCTTGTGTTCCCCTCTGTCTAGCTTAAAAGAAGCCCTCACCCTCTCTCTTAGGCTGATTATTGCAAAGCCACAACATTGTTCTTGTGTTTTCCTTGTTTCATTGTGTTTTTGACCTTTTTGATAGTTTGGTGGCTTCTAAATTCATCCCTGTTTGTATCCTAAGGAATGAATGGAGCTAAACTAAACGCTAACATAATTGCTGTAGCGTTCCGTGCCACTAAATGCATGCACTAAGACGGGAGAGATATGTATCAACTCGTCTAATTTTAGGGAAGAACATACTGGAAAATGAAAAAAATGGTGGTAGTTTCTCTAACCCAATGTTGTTGAACATAATTCCATTAGAAGTAGTCATAACTCAAAAAGAATGATGCCAATAGTTGCATTAGTTTTCTTTTATATTTTTCCCACACACAAATATTTATTTTGAGTAAACTTTGTGGGAACAGTTTGGGAAAGGTCCTTTTCTACTCCAGCGTAATTGTGCCCCACTGCACAAAGCCCAAAGTCCACAAAGACATGGTTGGATGAGTTTGGTCTGGAAAACCTTTACTGACCTGCACAAAGCCCTGACTTCAACTACACTGAACACCATAAGGATGAACTGGAATGGGACAGCAAGCCAGGCCTTCTTATATCAGTGCCTGACAAAAATTTTACTGGAAGAATGGGCAAAAATACCCATAGTTCCACACTTTTACAATCTTTTGAAGAGCCTTCCCAGATGCACGGAAAGGGGGAGGATCAACTCAAATTAAATTACAGTACCATGCAAAATAATTTAAATCCCTGCTTGTATAAAGGCCAGGTGTCCCGATACATTTGTCCATATTGTATATAATCAGTTTAAAGGGTTTTTAAATAGGGAACATGTTTTCAAAAGCTTACTTTCATGTAGGCTTATCATCATATCATGTCAGCTGTATTACATCAGCCTGCATATACTTAATGTTACATGGTGATGCACAAGCCAAGCATGTTTGAGCAGGCAGAATTAACAGAGCTTTGTTAGCATGATTATACAGTAAAGCTAACAATCAAAATTCACTGACACATCAAAGTCGTTAAGCGACAAACAAGTTCACTTACAAACTCTGCACATCGCAGCAAGCCGTTCTTTACAGGGACAAACAGAAAGGAGAGTGGTCGTGTGCAGAAGAGAGAGAAAGAGAAAAAAAGCAGCAGGCTTGGACACTGCTCATAACTATTTTGCTCTATTTTTACTTTAATAAGACAATACTGGTAAAACATAGACAGCCAAAAAAAAGTAACTGTCAGTTAAAATAAAGAAGCTAGGAAAGAAGAAACAAAGCAAAACAAAACAAAACATAACATTCAAGTAATTTTGATTAAAATAAAACTGAAAGTGACAATAACTAGACAGTGATGATATGATTACAACAGATATCACACAATTCAGTATTGTTCAGTATATTACCTAAAGTCCTCTGAGCCCAGAACCTCAGTGTAGTACATGACCTTGCATTTGTGGGAGGACACCTGCAGAGTAGCCAGAACATCATCCACCCGAGGTAGGTTTGTGGTGGCACATGCTGGCATAGAGTGGAACTTCCATTGCAAAATATAGAATCCTGGCCATCGCGTGACATGTGAACCCTAAATGGTATGTGCATATGTTGGCAGAGGTTAAAACAAGGGAAAAGAAAAAAAAAATAGAATGCAATTGACAGTTCACAAAGAGCGTTCACCAATCAGTTTGTATATTACTTGGCTGGCATCTATGGTCTGTCCCCATTAAAGAAAATCATGTTAAAATAGGTGTAAAAAAGATACACTGAATTATAGGTGTAAAAAAGATACACTGAAAACTTTTTAATATAAATAAACATAATTTCCTGAATTTAAGAAATTAAATCATATCACACACAGTGGGTACGGAAAGTATTCAGACCCCCTTACATTTTTTACTCTTTGTTATATTGCAGCCATTTTCTAAAATCATTTAAGTTAATTTGCTTCCCTTAATGTACACACAGAACCCCATATTGACAGAATTGTTGACATTTTTGCAGATTTATTAAAAAAGAAAAACTGAAATATCACATGGTCCTATGTATTAAGCCCTTAATAAAAGCCACACACCTGTCCATACAAGACCTTACAGCTCACACTGCATGTCAGAGCAAATTAGAATCATGAGGTTAAAGGAACTGCCCAAGATTAGAGACAGAATTGTGGCAAGGCACAGATCTGGCCAAGGTTACAGAAAAAAAAAGGTAAAAGGTTACAGATAGCTCAGTGGCCTGAGCTATCGGGGGAGAATAGCCTTCATAAGAGAGGTAAAGAAGAACCCAAAGATCACTGTGGCAGAGCTCCAAAGATGCAGTGGGCAGATGGGAGAAAGTTGTAGAAAGTCAACCATCACTGCAGCCCTCCACCAATCGGGGCTTTAAGGCAGAGTGGCTCGACGGAAGCCTATCTACAGTGCAAGACACATGAAAGCTTGAGTTTGTTAAAAAACACCTGAAGGACTCCAAGATGGTGAGAAATAAGATTCTCTGGTCTGATAAACAATTTCAGCCTTAATTCTAAGCGGTATGTGTGAAGAAAACCAGGCACTGCTCATCACCTGTCCAATACAGTCCCAACAGTGAAGCATGGTGGTGGCAGCATCATGCTGTGGGGGTGTATTTCTGCTGCAGGGACAGGACGACTGGTTGCAATCAAGGGAAAGATGAAAGCAGCCAAGTACAGGGATATCATAGATCAAAACCTTCCCCAGATTGCTCAGGACCTCAGACTGGGTTGAAGGTTTACCTTCCAACAAGACAATGACCCCTAAGCACACATCTTAAATAATGAAGGAGTGGCTTCATAACTCTGTAATCCTTAAATGGAAGACGTGACTGTTCTTGAATGGTGAACTCTGTGACTGTTCTTGAATGGCCCAGCCAGAGCCCTGACTTAGACTCAATTGAGCATCTCTGGAGAGACCTAAAAATGGCTGTCCACCAACGTTTACCATCCAAACTGACAGAACTGGAGAAGATCTGCAAAGAGGAATAGCAGAGGTTCCCCAAATCCAGGTGTGAAAAACTTATTGCATCTTTCCCAAAAAGACTCATGTATTCGATCAAAAGAGTACTTCTACTGATTTTAGCAAATGGCTGCAATATAACAGAGTGAAAAATTTCACTTTCCGTACCTACTGTACTAGAGTTGGGTCGATAGACGATGCCATCGTCCATCGCCGATAGACATTGCGATCCTCCGCAGCAGCAACCAGCTTGTGAAAAACACACTTAATTTATGGCGGCAAATCTATGCCATTAATAAGCGAGTGCGGGAAATAATTTCCGCAAGAGGAAAGCAGGTATACATGCGAAGAAACGGGGCCCACAAGCTCATTTCAAACCCCTGTGATTGATATGTCATCAGCGCGCAATTCAAGCACTCGCACGCGATCACTCCTGCGCTTGATCTTCTCTCACCTGCTGGCTTGGTGTTTTAGTTACAACTAAACAACCCCCATTCCCAATCAAGTTTCACATGTTTCACATTAGACATCGTACAATGCCAAATTGGTGGACATCGCCCAACCCTTCACTGTACACATGACCTGCAGCGCCGAAAGTGAAGTATTTAGTGTTAAATAATTAGAAAATGTTAAAACCTGTGCTCATCTGTTTTCAATGCAAATAACCTCATCGCTTCATTTAATCTTTGCACTTGTTATACTATGACAGGTCCTTTACTCTATTGTTGGCTCGTAAAATATGTAACTTCGCATATGCGCCATTCTAGCCTTAACCAAAAATAAGACAGGCGAGTAGGTTAACTTCAGTAGACTTGAAATGATGTGTTTTATGATTAAAACAAATACTTTATGATATACATTAATTTAGATTTTTTGCTTTAAAGGTGCAGTGTGTATATTTTAGATTCAAATTGCAACCAACCGCTTGTTCCCCAGCTCACCCCTCTCTTTTGAGAAGCTAAGGTGGCCAATATAGGATCGTAGTCTGATAAAGCGGAGATTTCAGCAATGAGGTTTCTTTACAAAGGTAAATTAAGGGATTACTTGTTCATCATTGTGTCAGTGTTGTATTCTCATAGTACAACATAGTAACAAAACATGCTCTGTTTGTCCTTTGACTGTTACAGTACAAACATAATGACGACTTCCACACATGGGGACCCGCGATGTAGATATAAAATAGCTCATTCTAAGAAAATAAAAATATTGCGTAAGGTCTTTGTACATCCCTGAAAACAGTTACATATATTATAGTGCATGTCTGTCAACAGATCCTCCAAAATATTACACATTGCACCTTTAAATAAATATGAAAAGACGATCGGTTCATGTGTTTAAACTGAGGCAAAACAGTGATCTGTCACAACAAATTTAATAGCCATAAAACGTATAGGTTACTTGCGTAACCACTGTTCCCTGAGACATGGAACGAGTACTGCGTCTGCTAAGACGCATGGGG
>JAUYWG010000037.1:351133-371578 GCA_034779775.1 Enteromius afrohamiltoni | reverse complement strand
ATGTGCAGAGTCCCATGTCTTCTGCTGATCCACAAAGAAATGTTGTTTGAGACCGGAGGAGAGTCTGTAGACCTCCATGATTAGGAGCAGAGCAAGCATCGTCTTCATCTTCATCCACTGAAGAGTTTCTGAGATTTTTGATGACAGAAATGTACTTGATGATCTCTCTTACTTTGACAGCCAATGACAAATGAGAGGGATGGTGTGACCAATCACAGCACACCTTTACAGAAAAAAACAGGGGCACTTAACCAGTCAAATAAACCTTTTCTTTTAAAAAACAATTCATTATAAGATTTTGTCACAATTTCAAATGTATTCTACTTTTGTTGAGTTGAGATTGTGATCTTGGTTGTTGACAACTTGTGAATAACATTAAACTTTCCATAATTTGGGACTTGATGGAGACAGTACATGCTGAAATAAAGTGTTTTTAACCAGTCACGTTTAATTAACCTACTTGAAAGAGTTTCTTTTACGAACGTTATTACTGATGTGAAGTGCTTGGGCTCAGGACGTTCTCACAGGAAACCCAATGAAGTAACAACTACTGCAGAAAAGCCCTAGCTGTAAGGACCATTTTCAGTATATGTGTAAAAAGGGTTATTTGGCTTGCTAGCATGTCTTATTATTCCTAAAATGTTTACTTTTAAATAACACGATTCAGTTAAGTGTGTTTTAAATGGTGCCAGATTTTGTTTTCATCTGAACAATTTACGTATGTACAGTTTTAATTCGCTGGGATATAACCCTTCAAAGTTGTTAAACCATGGACACAGTAACATCCATTGCTAGCCAATTTAATGCGAATAGTAAAAGTACACTACATAAAAATGAAAAATCGTAATATGGATATGAAAAAAAAAAACGTTGGTGTATATATTCTACGCGATTGGGTAGGATTAGGTTTGTGAGGTAGATGCGTATCATATGCAAACTCAGCTCAACAAACTTCACAAAAATCACATCTCACATTTTGCACAGCTTTCTGATATACCCGTACAATCTCGTCGTCATAATGTGATTCCAAATCCACAAAAGGATTTGTTTTCAGAAATGCAAATTAGTAAAACAAATCTTTAATACCATTTAAACAAAGAGGAAAGCATTTGCCTTTGAGAATGATAAAGTTAAATGCAAACAACTAATGCAAACATTCAGTTGTAACTAAATGCACAGATGCTGAGCTCTAAGAATAGGGTTCAATGTTTGAAAACAACCACAGCATTTATATTTCATGTTATAATCACACATTTAGCAGTATTTAGTCAAAGCAACCCATGAACAAGAAAATAAAAAAAGCAGAAGCAATTCATCTGATGGCAGGAGAAATTAAACGGAGACAAATAGTGCTACCCTAGTTTACAAAAGCAGAAAAAATCACATTACACAGGAAATGATAACTATCAAAATATCTTATGTAAAAGTATGAATAAATAAAAAAACAATTAATAGAAAATATGTCTGGTTTTCTATAGCATTTTTTGTGTTGGTGAATTATTAGATAAAGCAGGTGTTTTTCTGTCATAGTAATGCATTCTTTGTGTGGTTTTAGAGTACTGGTGTAATAATAACAGAAGTTAATCAAATACGATATAAAGGCAATGAATATTTGTAAATGTGACTTAAAGAGGATTATTGTAAACCTGAGCCTAAAATAATGCAAATGTTAAAGGCAAAAGCTGAAATAAAATAGCATGGATGTTTGCATTACATTTCCATTTGGGTGTTTTCCATTGTACTCTGTCAGTGTGTGTCTCTGAGACTAATGTCATCATTTACAGAGATTATAAACTCACATTATAATAACTGAAGTGCATGAAACGTGTGCATGGTTAACTTGTAATCAAATTCTGGTATCTAGTGTACTTACATTAATATATATATATATATATATATATAGTGCTTTAAATGGCTTTAAATAACTCATAGGACACTGCATGATGTAAAAGTAAAATGTTTAGGATATAAAAGATGTACAGGCATCACAAAGTGTGTGTAGATGACCCCTGAACATATGTAGCTGTGTAGTGATACAACATACAGAGTGCTTGTGGGTAAAATAATTCATTTGAATCATTTTTCTATTCTGAACCATTACATTTTTCCACTGGTACACGCGGTGAATACACATACAAGTGCATCAAATGTGTATTCTCTGAATATTCAGTGATCCAGTGCATGCTGCTTATGGGGGAAGTTTCTGACGTGTGGAGGTGAACTGGGTACACAGTCTGTCACTGCTAGATTCACTGAAACTTGGAGAAGATGAGAGACCACTTCCTGCAACACACACACAAGAGGAAAGATGGACTGCGTCTCACTAAATAAATTCAATTTAATCATAAAAAATGTAATTAATTGAAAGGATACTTCATTTTCTTCACTGCAGAAAAGCACTGTATAACTACAGTATAAATGACAAGTTCTGCTCTTCTTAAAAGGTGTTATTATTATTACTAGCATACAGAAGTAATACTGTTCATGTGTTTTGATGGTTTGCTGCAAAGCTCTTTCAGTTTTTACACAAAACATCCATTTCTGCACAGATTTTGTGTATTTGGCAGAACTCAAAGCAGTGAATGTTGTGATGTTGACATGCATACGCCTTAATTTTAGTGAGCAGAAAAAGTGTTTTCATGACTTCCAGTTAAAGGAAAGGATGAGAAAGCATGAACTAGTTTTTTTTGTAATTTGATGTAATCATAAGGTCATAAACAATAATAGTGTTATAAATGTACATAATCATTTTTTTCTTTAATGCAATTCTTAAAAACTTCAGATAAAAGAATGACCCTGAAACAAGTCTGTGAGTGGAACAGGTTTTAGTAAGAGTGTGTAGACCCCAGTGTCAGGACCTGGGTTTTATTAGTATTACTTCATGCTGAAACGAGCATTGCAGCACCTAAGTGAATCCTCACATGCAAATTGAGTTGTGTTTTTATGTTTTATCAGTTAATTTATAATTGTTTATTTATATAATCATTTTATAATCATTAGTTATTCATACGATTTATTATTTGATCATTTTTGTCAATTTAATATTTTTATAATTCATTTTATTAAGTATGTTTTATGGTTTATTCATTTATTTATTATGTTTCTAAATTTTAATTCGTCCACGCTTCCATGTATTTTCATTATTTTTCAATCTCATGCTTGAGCTGGTTTGTCTGTATGAACAGATACAGGTAAGGTTTCTGGGAGGTTGCTGTGAAGTAGTCTTGGTATAACAGTACATGTTGAATTTGTGCTGTGTACAAGACTCTTCAATAAACTCTGGCTGCATTTATACTGACACAAAACATCAGATTTATGCTGTAAACACAAAAATCCGCACCCGATCTGTAAACACTGCCTCTGTTACTTCTCACCATCCTCACTTTGTCTCCTGCTTCTGCTCTTTTTCTGGTGTTTCTCAGTCAACGTTTTGACTGACATAAGACTGTTAAACACTCATTTTTGGGGGGTATTCTCTGCTGACCACTTGTCCTGTTACTGAACTAACTAATATTTGACAGGACCTGGCATCCGGGGCTGGATCCTAAATATTATCTGGCATGGAGACCTGATCTATCATAAAGCTGTGTTTAGACTGCAAGCCTTAACACGCTGCACATTTCTATAACTCATGCAGAGTTGCCGTTGTTATTTCCCAGCATGCCCTGCTGAAAAAACAGCTGTTTTGCAGCACAAAATCCGACTGAACTGATTTTTATTTCATGTTTTTTGCGGCAGTGTGCCAGTGTTTATTTGTCTTTGTTTTATCATTCAAAATGTTTCTTTCCTCTGAGCAAGCTCCTATGAGTACCGCTATTCAGGGACTGGATATCTGTGGATTTTCTGTGCGAGAGCGCCATCTGGCATCCAGTATCCGTCCTTTTTTGGGGATTTTTTAATTATTATTTGAAGTACTGGTTTAGGTACCGGAATCAAGTATTGATTTGCACCCCAAACGAGCCTAGTTTTGGAGAAATGCCATTTGTTAGTGCAGCTACATGAACATAACTTAATATATTTCGAATGACGTGACAATTGATTATGTTTATTTTTAGAAGGTCTTTTAACCCAAAAACCAAACTATGCAGCTTCATAGCTAACCGTGAATCTAGCTATAGTTTTGAACACTGGCTAATTGCATGATACAAATAATGATTTGGGATCATTTTTTTAACTAAAGTGAGTTATAGACTATAGCTTTAACAGCATATATTTATCTGGAAAGGAAAAGGAGTGTGTACAGTTCTCTAAAACTTGATCAGTAATGTTATTTAGACTCACTCACCTCTCATGAGGTTGTACATGTTCATGTAGTTTGTTCCTGAGTCTAAAATGGCATACCAGCTTCGAGAGACAGACCGGCCCTGAGGAGAATTCAAAAACACACCACGACTAAATGTTTCTAAGACTGCTTCAGTAAGAGCGAATTATTGTCAAGACATGAACGAAAGCTACTGTCACACTCACCTGAACGTCACAGGTATCTGGGTCTGGACTGCTCAGATTAAAGGTAATGTCATCCACAAACCTCATCACTGGAGTGGTGTGTGTAGCAGCGATGTCCTCTGCATCTAAAGACACCAGCTAAAGAGATGAACCACAGTCCAGCTATCAAAGTGAGCAAGGCATAATGTGCATGTGCCCAGTCGTGGAGAGCAACAACAAAATAAGTGTATTTGGATGATTAATATGTTTTGTGGTGGCTTCGGGTGTTCGAGATAGTAAAGGTGCAGTACAGTGGCTTAAAACGGCACAAATATATATATATATATATATCATATTAAAAAAATGGAAATAAATAAAATGTGCTTGTATCGTGACTAACTTCTCTATCCTCTCTTTCCTCTTTAAGGCCCCATTTTATGTTTGTATTTGTCAGTGGTTTAATATCTTTAAACCTTTTTTTTTGCTACACAATGCAGCGTTTGCATGTAGTTAAAAAAGATATGCTGCTGTTATACGCCAGCTAGTGAAAAAAACTCGACCACAAATTAGGAATTTGTACACTCATTTTAACTAAAATGTCTGCCTTGGGCCAATATGCACATGTACACCTAGCATATCTAGGTTCCTTAGTGTGGTTATACTTATGGCTGCTCTGCAAAATTTTGCAATCAATTTCAGAATTCAATCATGCTTGGGACTTCAGCATGTTAATAATAGGCTATGAATTGACATAATCATCACATGAAACAATAGGCTATATAATAAGCATTTTCTTTAGTCTATTAATGCACACACTCACATAATAAAGACATCTTTGACTCTTCCCAGGACATGTTTCTGTTGACCACTCTTTAATCTGATTGACCAAGAGGGAGGAGACGTCAAAGCAAGGAATACCTATTTTCCTTATTTAAAAAAACAAGTTAAAATCGGAAAATATGGAAGTATGCATATGTGTGCATGCAATAGATACAATACAATATTTTAAATAATATGTAGTAAATGTTTCTAGAAATCAGGAGTACGCTTGAAACCTTTAATTAAATATGTATCAGATTACTACTGTACATACCACTCAACAAAGCACTGCGCATGAAGCGGACCGGCGGCCAGCGCGCAGAGGATCCCGACACCGAGAACCAGTGCTGCCAGCACGGACACACACACCGTCATTGTCCGGTTAGAGCTGCAGGAGGAGTCGGTGAAGCCAGACAAGCCCGCTCTGCTCATGCCCACCGCGTCCTTATCACTGTCGGGCAGATGTTTACAAATGTCCGATCCGGATCAGCTGAGAGACTAGCTGATTTTGCAAAATGCGCCGCATTTCTCATGTAAGGCCCATGTCCAGTACACGTCTCTTCTCGGCATGGATTATGTATTACTCATAATCCCATTTAATTACATGTTATTTTCTGTTGTCAGTCGCGTGTTGTGGGCGTTGACACCGCAGCTCAGAACAGTCAGAGCGCAAAGGAATGGCGAGGTCTCGAGACGTCATCGTATATCGATCACTCGGACCAATCAGCTGTTAACTTGACACTAGAATTTAGCAACGCTCCCCTATGTTCTGTACAGATAGCTCGTGTGTGATAAGAATGTCTTTTCTGCACGGTCTCATATCTCCAGTGCACAGTAACGGAAGCGCACCGGCTATATAGTCCTGGAGCAGCACAGTCCAAGAGTCACCAGAAAAAGAGAAGTTTTTTAAAAGTGGTGAGTACATAATAGTGTAATGAATTTTTCTGATATGGATAAATACTGTCAAAGAATGTAATTTCAATGTACAATTATTTTTGGGGGGGATTTGCTCTAATTGAGAGTTTGTCCCCCACCCCTTCAGCAGAAACGAAACCTGCTGACATCTGAAAAGCGAAAAAATACATTTTTGCATGTTCAACAATATAGCCTATAACAATAATAAAAAAACTGCAATGACAAGAGCAATAATAATTATAGCCTACATCTTATCCGATGTTTGTTTAAAATGCAATATTTTTTGGCAAATCGGCCATGTAAAAAAAAATTATTTCTTTTGTAAATTGTGACACGTTTTCAGTAGGCTAAACATTAAATAAACAGAGAACAAAAAATGCGAGTTTAAAATTGAGGAAACTGAATCATGTTTGTTTGTCCGTTACGCTGTAGAAACATTGTTAGATCTTGTGTGTTAGAATTTTGTGGAAAAAGAAAATAATCATATTTTTATAACTTAATATAATGACAAATTAATTGACAACCGTGTTTAAAACTTGACATTCATCTGATGTATAATGAACATCAAACATATCTATTAAACCAATTTCAGTGTGAGATAAGTTTACCCATTTAACCACCACCCAAGCTGAACTTAAAATGTTGCTGTACAGCATCTTGATCAAATCTTGACTAATGTTTGACATTAGATTGACGTGACGCGTCACTGTCTGGCCTCATTAGTGACTGTTTCTATAGATCTCTATGTGACCGTGTCACACACCGGATGTTGTGAATGAGTTCAGTACAGTTGGAGATCTTCACGTATAAGAGCAAAAAGTGATATGAATACTGACCGATCGTTTATTGTCTTAACCCCGCAATGCATCCGTATCGTCACAAGCTGTAAGTTTTAATGTGGTTTGCTCTGTATATGTTGTAGGGCTTTGGACATTTGGTTGCCATTGACTTCCATTATATGACTGACAGACGGCAAAGGTTTGAGTTAACAATCTTAATTTGTGTTCTACTGAAGAAACAAAGCCATCTTGGATGGCCTAGGGGTCAGCAGAAAAACATCACATGTTCATTTTTTGGGTGAACTACCACTTTAAAAGACTTCTATAAGTTAATTATAGTTCATCAAACACATCTAGTAGTTCTACCTCTCGTGAACCTTTGAATTTGTGCCTTTATTACTTTAACGCAGGGGGGTCAAGCTCAGTTCCTGGAGGGCAACAGCCCTACACAGTTTAGATATAGCGCTAGTTAAACACATCTGATCCAGCTAATAAGGTCATTAAGGCTTATTTGAAAACTACGTGTTTCTGTGTTGGAGCAGTGTGGGAACTAAACTCTGCAGCACTGCGGCTCTCCAGGAACAGAGTTTGACACCCTTCTATTTAACACTAACGGGACAGCAGTATGGAAATGACTAATTATATAAATGCATACAATTTCCTAAACTCACACTCTTCTTCTCAGGTTGATTATGGCAGAAGATATGAAAACTCCTTTGCTCTCAGGCTCTGAAGGCCCTGCTGATGCCCTACCCGTATGTCTAACCAGCCCTACAGTGGCCATACTCGGCTCTGGAGATTTCTCTCGCGCTCTGGCTCTGCGGCTGGTAGCTTCTGGTGTGCGAGTAGTGGTTGGGAGCCGCTGTGTGAACCGCATCCCATCAGGACTGTTCCCTGATGCAGTGGAGCTGAGGAACCAGGAGGGAGCTGTATCACAAGCAGTGTGTCTAGTGTTCATGGCATTGTTCCCTGAGCATTACCACTCCTTGCTGGAGTTACAGTCTGCACTGGCAGGGAAGGTGCTTGTGGATGTGAGTAACGCAGCAGAGATGAACACCCAAGGACCGTCCAATGCCGAGCGACTAGCTGAGATGTTTCCAGACAGTCTAGTGGTCAAAGGATTTAACACGGTTTCAACCTGGGAGCTGCAGACCGGGGCTCATGATGGAAGCAGACAGGTCAGGACTGTTGTTGTTTTATCTGTATTTGAAGACAATGAATACAGGGTTATTTGAAATATGTAAGTGTCTAACTTCCACTACTGTAGGTCCTGGTCTGCAGTAACAGTACAGAGGGGAAGAAGAAAGTTGTGCAGCTGGCTCGGCAGATGGGCTTCCACCCCGTGGATATGGGTGGCTTGTCTGCAGCTCGAGAAATTGAAGTAGCCCCATTGCGCCTATTCCCATCTTGGACCGGCCCGGTTGTTGTCACCTTCCTTCTTTTCCTCTTTTTCTACGGCTATGGTTTCCTGCGGGGAATTTTGCTGCCTTATCTTGCACAAGGACACAATGCTTTCTACCGTCTCGCCCTTGACCTGGTGAACGAGAGCCTGCCAGCAGTAGCCTTGGTGACCCTGGCACTCGTGTACTTGCCAGGGTTGTTTGCTGCGTGGTTGCAGCTCTGGAGGGGCACCAAGTACCAGCGTTTCCCATCCTGGTTAGACAACTGGTTGCAGAGGAGGAAACAACTCGGCTTGTTGAGCTTCCTTTGTGCAGCGTTGCATGGAGTCTACAGCCTTTGCCTGCCACTGCGCAGAATCACACTGCACAGGATTGTCAACACTGCCTACAGACAGGTGCGCCAAGCTGAGACTACATTTCTTTAATTGTAAGGCGTGTGAATAGAAGTGCCTAACAACAGTAAAGTATAGTGTCTGCTGTGTATTTTTCTAAACACATCAGGTCAAAGCAGGTACAGAGGAGTCCTGGGATGAGCTGGGTGTTTGGAGATCTGACCTGTACCTTTCTTGTGGAGTGTTGGGTCTGGGTGTCCTTTCTTTACTGGCCATCACTTCCCTACCCTCAGTGGGCAACACTCTTAACTGGAGAGAGTTTACGTTTGTACAGGTGAGGTCATGCATGCCATAAGAGTATTTCTCAATCCTGCTCCTGGAGGTCTTTTGTATGTCTCTCTTATCTGACCTATCCTTTTCAGTTCTTGGTGTCTCTACTGAGTTGAATCAGGTGTGTTTGATTAGGGGAGTTCTATGATTTGTACTGTTGGTTTGCATCCAAGAAGAGGGTTTGCAAACACAGCTGTAGAAGGTGAATCACATTCTACTACTTTGGCTGGAGCTTTTGTTGAACTAGTAGCTACACAGGAAGGCAAACCAGGGATAGCTAACCCTGCAAATGCTACCTGCTTCCTGCAGTTCAGTTTAACCCTATTTCTACACACCTGTCTGTATTTTCTTTTTAAATAACCCTGAGCACTTTAGTTAGACTTTTTATTGTGTTCAATTCGAGTAAAAGCTGAAAAGATTTTGCCAAAAGTCCCCGGATAGCCTACTTTTTGAAGTGTGGATCTGTGCACACTCTGATGGCTAAAATTGGCCACAATTTGGTCATTAACTTTTAAATGCATCATTATACAGAAAAAATTAGCAGTTCTTCACATTAAAGACCTGCGACTGGAAGATCTACAAGCTACTTGTTTACTCTGCAACACAGTAGTACTTAAATGTGGAGGATGTTAACAGTGACAAGATGATTGACAGGAAAGTCTAGTGACAAGGTGCGTGTTACTGCTCTCAGTTAAAGATGCAATTGTGTGACGTGTTGTCTACTCCTCTATTACACACTCAAAATTTTGGTACTTTTTCTTCACCAAAAGAGTACATACTTTAAGGGGCGTAGTATAAGAAGGCACATTGGGACGCAGCACCAGTTTAGCTCTGACCCTAATCAAACACAACTGAACTAGCTAATCAAGGACTTCAGGATCACTTGATAAGTCACAGGTCAGGTGCTGAAGTAGGTTGTAAATAAACATTGCAGGACTATGAGTCCCCAGGAATTGAAGACCGATGTTTGATGACCGGAGCAGGACTGGGCAATTTGGTTAGGTTCTGACCTAGCTTCAACCCTCATCAAACACCCCTCGAGGGTTAAACTCTGCAGGATAGTGGCCCTCCAGGATTAATGTTGCCCAGCTCTATTCTTCAGGAAGGTAGCCCTCCAGAGCAAAGACTGGATACCTCTGTCCTGGCTTAAACTGCCTGTGCACATAAAACAGACTCCACTAAACTATGAGACCCACTGTCCTGTAGAGAATATATTCAACCCCCTCACAAGCACACTTGTCTGTAATTTTCAAATATTTCTGACTACCTTGATTAGCTGGTTCAGGTTTGGTAAACTCGGCAGGGACCTGGGGCAAAGAACAGGTTTACACTGACCACCAGGCTACCTCAAAACCACTAATGCTGAAAGGAGGACACAAGAAGTATCTTTGTGAGAATTTAAGTGCATTGTAATCTTGCTCAACTGTTCCAGAACATCAGAAAAATATCAGATGTATTAATCTTTTAAAACATTGACCTTATTTTTAATTATAAGATTTTTTCCTTTTGTTTTGAGTGAGACAGAAGTTTAAAATTTCCATACTGTACATCCCCAATATATATGATATGATTATCTCCAGTCTCCATGCAGTTCATTCTCAATATTAAGAGCACATCCAGGTAATGTCATGTATCCTTGGTTCTTGAGTATTTGAATAAAATTTTGCATTTGAGATGATATAGAATGTGAACACAAGTATGTGAGCTTGCATAAGGATGCATACTACGAAAAGTCTTGGGTCTCTAGGAAGAGATTTGAACAAACCCTCTACCCGACAATTACAAATGTGGTTCTTGAAGTGGACCTTGCTAGTTTTGGAGCAAAAATGAATTGATCTTTTTTTTTTTTTTTTTTAGAAAACATGGAAATGTAGCTCTGATATTGAACAAGATATAGTGGTTTGAAGTTTTCTCTCTCTCCTTCCTTTAGTCTTGTTTGGGCTACATTGCTCTGACTCTGTCCATCATGCACACACTTGTCTTTGGCTGGGATTTTGCCTTCCACATTGAGGCATATCCATTCTACATGCCGCCAAGCTACTTACTGGCTGTAGCTCTACCCTGCATTGTTCTGCTATGCCGTTGCGTCCTTCTTCTGCCATGCATCTTTACCAGACTGACCAGAATCCGCCGGGGATGGGAAAGTAAACGCAACTGTCCCGTCTTACTGCACCACCATGTGGTGGTGAATGGAATACCATAGAAGTCTGGGATAAAATACAAGAACACCCATTTACAAAACTTGGTGTAAAAAGGTTTATAAAGTATTTTGAGACTGCTCAAATCCTGACTGGATTACGTCAGCCTTATCTAAAATGGGATAAAGATGAGATTGTCATATTATAAATAATAAGACGGATATGATGAGGTAAACTTTATAGTCGAGGTCTTGTGTGTTATTAGGTGGATCATGAACCAGCTGTGATCTTCTCTCAGAGGCTCATGGAGTGGACTCTGTTCACTAAAATATAAAAGCCATCATCGATTAGTTTTGATATTTGAGTTTTACACCAATGCATAGACTCACACTCAGGTCTTTATCACATAACTCTTATAGGTATTACAAGTCATCAACTCCTGACTCTTTTCCAATTATGCACAAAAATGCCTTAACTTGTGCCTTGTATGATTACTAGAGCAGATGATCGTCTTCAGGGCCAGTTACTGTGTAAACTCTGTAACAGGAAGGCCAGCGTTATAGAGAGTACTAAAAACGACCAACCCTGCATTATATTTGTGTGTTATAAACAATGCATGTGTTAAATTATTTTTTTTTGTAAGAAAGTTTATAAGAAATGTTTGCAAGACTGGTTATTTACACACATACTCAATACAAATTCAAAATGGTCCAGTCGTACAGTTTGCAATGACTGCATACCAAAACATTTTATAAATGTTCAAATAAATCTTGAAGTTTCACTTTCCCAGTCTGACTGATTCGCTGTCCTTATTGTAGATGTTGTGCTGCAAAGTTTAGAGCTGCACTTTCAATCAATCAATCTTTTTGGTGTTGTTAAAGCATGGTTTAAACATTCAACTTTATTTAACAAAATGGCAATTACTTTCCAAGACCTCATTTAAATAAAACAAGATATCCGGTATCTGATTTTTGTAAAGAAAAAAAAAGAAAAAAAGTATATAAAATAATTGCCACTGGAATAAACAGTGTTCATACCCAGGAAAATAATTAATCTGTAACAACATCTCCCTTTAAAGTCTGTCAGACATGTACATCAGGAACTATGCTGAATTTGTTTGAATGTTAAGAATAAATCTAAAAAATATAGCTATAAATGAAATTAAAATAGATGTTTCGATCCGACTTCAAGAGGCTTGTCGCAGCTGAAAAGAAGTGCCTTCTGTGTTGCGTTCACCATTCTGTCTGTGGATTGGCCTTGAACTTCTCATAATCATCCATTCTGAAGAAGGCCAGTTCTGTCTCATTGGCTGAGAGGAGGGGGAAGAGGTTGAAATATAAGTATTCAGCAGGGACAGGTTCAGTTTGGCATGCATGCATAATTAATTACACCTAAAAATAAAAATATTTAGTTTATCAATCTATGGAAATGTACAAATGCAATCTAACAGACCTAAATATTGCTTTACGTACCAACACCACACGCTCTTAGCCTGCAGCCATCACGAAGAATCAACTTCTCATCATCCTCTAAGCTCATCACCAGCTCATTCGTCTAAACTCGGAAAACAAATAGCGTTATTAATACCAATTACACCAGATTTACTCATTTTGTGAACAAAACTACTCATTGTGAAAATCTGACACATCAAGTGGACATTTGTAAACTTGTGTGAAATAAAAGGGGAAGAAAGAACATGCATTTTTAAACAAATATAGTCATGTCGATATTACAGAATGTATGCCACAAGTTGTTGTTGGCCTGTTTTAAAGTTACCTTTGCTCCATGTGCCTGGTGTATGATTTTCATTGTGTCTGCAACAGCACATTACCATGATATTAATGCAATAACTGTTCGTTTTATTTATTTATTTGTTCGCTTGCAAACTTACCATAGTCAAACTTTTTAAAAGGTGGAGGCAATCCAGCTTTTGTGGAAACGTCTTAAAAGAGAGAAGTATTTTAATTGAGTTAATGTCATGAGTAACTCTTTAATATTTTAACACAATATCTGATTTACTCTTTATAGGCAAACATGAGTCGCGTGAAGTCTGGTTACCTTGCTTAACAAATGTGATAAACTCCTCTACTGTTTGGTCTAAATGAACGTCTTTGTAAACCACTGGTTTAAAGTTCCGATGCTCGAAGGACCGAACCAGACGCACTGTCAGAACCACGCTATCGCACATCTCGGGCCCGATCACATCACACGGATTACAGCGTGAAAAGCAAGCCTAGAACAAAACAAGTCAAATTAAACAGCGAGATTATAATAACGTACTGACTCCGAAGCGTTTGCTTCCAGCATGTTCTGACCGCTCTAGACCAAGATAGCCGCTCCGTCGATCAGCAGCAGGCAGACGCAATGGAGCTGCAGAACAACAGATGTTCGCCACGTGACTCTTTCAACGCGGAAACAAAGTAACCAAGTAAAAAAAAAAAATAAATGTCTCCACAATTCGAAACAAACCGTTATGTTTATCTATGCCTTGAGTAGACTATGTTTTCGTACATTTTTAAGCACTAGGTGTTAGACTATTTATCCCTGGCAAAATGGAATGCAAATATCCATAATAATTTGGACAATATCCAATTGGGATAAATAAATAAAACATTGTCTAAGAATGCACAATAGAAAAATCATGATCTTGAGGAAATATGGCAATTAGCTTCAGGTTTTTGCCCAAGTGGAAGCGTGTAAATTTCTCAGTGGACTGGCAGAGCGATGCATGGTAGCTATAGGAATGCAGATCGGATCGAACTATTTTAACGCCCTTGTGATGGACACACTGATGTCGTAACACATAGACTGTAAGTATGTAGTTAACTATGAGAAAATATGTTAAATCTGATTGTAACTGTACGTGCGTAAACATAAGGCCACATCAAGTGCTCTGTAAAAAGGATCAGGGTCAGCGTGCATTTCATATGGTCATGTTATCAGGCTTGGTGAACCCGGACATGTGCTTTATGACTGAGATAATAACGTTTATAAACACAATATTTGCAGGTCGGTGTACTGTGGTTAAGTAGTATATATCTTTATATATAATCATCACAATTCGGTAATATTTGAATTCCAAAAATCTCTAAAAAATTAAATACTAAAACATCAGATTCCACAAAACTGTATTTTAGTGTGTTTTTACATGCATTGACAGTAGATCAGCTCAGTTCTTGTCCAAATACCTAAATGCAAAATCACTGATAGAAGAAAAAAAAGATACACGTCAGTCTAATGCACTTCTGTTGCAATAAGTATCTTCTGTTTGTATCAAGGGCATCTCAATCTGGCGTGACCCTGTGGCCCAGTTAGAAGAAGTTAAAATTTCGTGAATTTGATTGGACGGATTGCTCAGTACATGTTCCGGCAGCCAATGGAGTGTGCGGGGGCGTGGCCATGGGCGGGACAGAAGACAGTACTGGAGCGTCGGAGCGTCGCGCTGCCATCATAAACGCGTTCAAGCGCCTCCTTATAACAGACTGAAACATCTACAACCATGTCTGAGGTCAGTATGAAGACACAAAACGCTGTTGTTTGATTTAAGGGAGCATTTCCGAATGGTAACGTACGATTACTGTGCTGTAAATTAGGATTCTTGGTATAGACACTGGAGATCATTCAGACTCGGGAGAGCGCCATGTGTAACGTTACGTGGGTGTGGCGGGGCTGGGAGCGAGCTTTTGTGTTCCGTTTCTTTAAACGATGCTTTTCATCGCGTTACGGATCCGTGCGTAACGTTGTCACGATATCTCATGAATGTTTAACGCCACCCACCCTCAAAACCTTGAGGGATGACTTGAATTACTGTCTTTCGCGAAGCACAAAACGATCTTGATAGCCTTACCGTTCATTTGTACTTTTATGCAAAGCAGTAAAGGTGATATTTGCTTACTCTTGATGACAGAGAGTGCTTTCACTAATACTGTTGCTCAACAGCAAGGTTATTGAATCTGAAATGCTCTTTAATTCAAGGTTCTTGCGCATTTGACTGCAGCACGTTACGCAGTAAGAGTAACGCGAAAAATATGATTTTACGTTAACTGGTCTTCTCCAAAAATACTCGTCAGTTAGAGGTGTTAGGAGTGGGACAGTGTTTCGTCTTCACGCGCTGAAATCTGATAACATGTTGCCATGATAAGACTGAGCTTTGCTCGAGCACGGCGCGGTTACTGTAACAGGAAGATGGACTAACAGAAGCCTTGGTGCGCGCGTCACGTAATGAGCTGAGAGAATCACAGGCACAGGAAAGCGCGTGAGAGCGAGGCGCGGAGTTTGACCCTTTTCATTGAGTGCTGGTCATTGTGCATGGTTACATAATCGGTTCATGTCACCGGCCAGCATTATGGAGCACGGCCAAGAATATAAAATAGCCATGACTGAAATCCATTCAGTCCCTTTTGTTAGAAATAAGAATGCGACTTGGAGAGTGGAGAATAGCATTGCTTTAAAAAACGTTTTTCTAAAGTTTACGACCAAAAAGAAACCATCCAATTAGAATCATAATCTGCATTTAAAGTGGCTAGTATTAAAGTGAGTGCTTACGAAAAACAGTGTTGGTGTGCACGCTAAACCTTGTTTTCTAAAGAAAAAGATGCAGTGCTGTATGAAAGCTATGCCTGCTCAGACCCATGCTCGTATCAAAGCATATAGTTGTAGAATTGCAAAGTAAATGCATTCTTGCCATCTCAGAGCAACATTAAACGCATACATGCCACTGTGCCGTCTTTTCAATGTAAATGTTCCATAAATGCATTCATGCCACTTCTGAGCTGCATTAAACAGTCTGTAAAGATGCTTCAGAAGCATCTACTTCTCATTATAGTTATCTATAGTTAGTCTCTCATTTGAATGAATATCAGAGTATCAGCAGTGTCCCATGATTTGCCTCTGTTGAATCCATAACAGCACAGCCAAATAAGTCTTGTACCTTGTGAAAATGACTCGCCGTGGATCCAGTTCTTTCAACGAATCATTGGAAAGACTCCTGAGTTACTGGACTGAATTAGTCTGATGAGTGCAAATGAGCACAAGTGTGAAACTTGAATCAATATAGCGCACTGATTGTTCATCGGTGTCCAGTGAACTCACGTTGTTGGTTTTCCACAGGCTGAGTTTCAGAAGGCAGCGGAGGAGGTCAAACACCTGAAAGCCAAGCCAGCGGACGCTGAGATGCTGGAAATCTACAGTCTGTACAAACAGGCCACCGTAGGAGACGTTAACACCGGTACCAGAACGAAAGCAAATAAATAAATGTGGCCTACGTTTATCTCTAAATCTGAATTGCAGCTCTTTAAACAAATGTGTGTGTGTGTGTGTTCTTGTAGCTCGACCGGGCATGTTAGATTTCACTGGAAAGGCCAAATGGGATGCCTGGGAGGCCAAGAAAGGTCAGTTTCTCCTCACTACCAGCAGAGGGCAGTGAAATGTCTTTTTAAACGTGTGGGGGTTTTTCAGCATCTCTAAAGACCGCTCACCCTGTGCTCTCTTTCAGGTATGAGTAAGGAGGATGCTGTGAAAGCATACATCGCTAAGGTAGAGGAGCTGAAGGGGAAATATGGAATCTAATAGACGGAGCCTATCATTGCCTGTACTGTTCTCCTCTAAAGCGCCTTTAGGTCTCCAGTGTGTCTCCTCACAACAGCTGGAGCATCCAGACTCTGTTCTGTGTGAGAGAAGAGGCACATTCCTCGCAGGCCAAGAGAAATCGTCCATCAGTAACCATGTAGTGAAAGCCCTAATCAATTCAAATGTATGCAATGCCATAGAAAAACGTTTTTTATGATTATTTTTGAAACAACTAAGAACAACGTGTTGGATTTCCCTAAAAAAGTATGTTTTTTTTGAGACCCTGTGAAAGATTTTGTGATTAAATAACTCAATTAATCAAATGGATTTTCTGTTTGAGTGTTGAATTTTAATCAATCTGTCAAGATGTAGTAGTGCTTTTCTCCTGGGATGGACCTGATAATGTGTCTGGCTGGAACTAATATCAAGTACATCATTCCTAATACATAAGATCTGCCTTACTGTAACATACTTACATCCGTCATTTGATTGCAGTCACGTCATTTACACACACACACACACACACACACACACACACACAAGGCCTTAAACCCAATCAACAGAGTGAAATATTTTGATGTGGGTGTGCAAACATCAATATAAGGTTTAATTGACCTCTGTCCCAGTTTTCATATTTTTCCATTATTTCATGTCTTCACCTCAGTCTGGAAAGGGCTCAAAGTGCTAGAGTATAAATTGCATAATCACTTTTCGGATCACAGTCACCCTAAAGGGACTTTGGCCGGTCATTAATTATAGTAATCAGCAGTTAAGATAATTTGCAGTTTCTGTGACGAGAAACATTCTTTAGTAATAGCTGTGATTGTTGATTATTTCACTACTAAATACCCTAGTTATTCTACAGCTAGTGAATCATTTTTACTAGTAAAAAGATGCCATAGTTCTTGACACCTGATTTATAATCGGATCAAAGCCCCACCTGACTAAAAGTGAGACACTATACTGTTATTATTAGTGCTGTCAAACAATCACATCCAGAATAAAAGATTCTCATTACAAAATGTGTGTGTGCTTTGCATAATTATTATGTATATATGAATAAACACGCATGCAATATTTTCAGAAAATATCTATATGTATTTACATGATATATATATAAAAATATGTAAAATATTTTTTTCTGAAATATATACATGCATGTGTGTATTTATATATACATAATAAATATACATAGTACACACACATGTAAACAAAAAACTTATTTTGGATGCAGCAATTGTTTGAGAACACTAATTATTAATAAAAAATGATTGCACACATTTTTATGCATAGTTTGAAGGGGTTTTTGCATGATTCATGCATGAATATTGGTTCAGGTTTAGGCTTTATGAAGTGTTATTATTGTGTTATTTTATTATAAAATACCCCTAATTAACGATATACATATGCTATCAAAATAGCTGATTAGAATTTCTAAGTCTTTTTATCAATGGTTTTCATATGAATGCATGCATTCTGTATTATGCATATAATAAAGAATGTATATTATAACGTTTCCAAGACATTTTTATTACCTTCACGGCAAACATAAAGCAACTTAATGGTTAGTAAGTGGCCAAATTTGAAGAAACTCCTTACAGATGTGATATCTGAGTGACCGGGAGACTAACGCGGAGCGGCCTTGATCTGCGTGCCTGAGGAGCCTCGGTTAATGTTATACTACTCTTACACTGTACTTTCGACTGGAGCTGACTTGGCTTCTTCGTCTCGCTTCTCCTGCTCGGTGGGCTTTTAAGGCACATTGAAATCAATATGACGGCAATAAAAATCAGGGTAATGTATTTTGAATGTTTACTTGAGGCTCGTGTTGTTCTCTAGAGTGGAGTCTTTCATTTAGGATAAGCGTCATCTACCCTAAGGCTTGGACAGAGAGTAGTTCAATGCAGAAAGTGAATGAGGTGTTGTTTACTTGGTTGTAAGGGAAAAGAATGTTACTTGCAGAAATACTTTCCTCATAATAGCTTATTCTACAGTTAAATAGACTTTAAACTCTCGTCTTCAGTTTTCAGAAAGAGCAAAACATTCGTGGCTCAGGCAGAATCTGATGCTGATACAGATTTCTTCTGATAACTCTGCTTCTCTCTAGGGGACCGTTCCTCGTGGGAAGTCCACTCCTCTGTTTTTAGACTTATTTTGCCGCAGTCTTATCATCCTGTGTACATTTCTGTCTGTCATCCTCTCGTCGATTGCGGTGTGTGACGGTCACTGGCTGCTCGCTGGCCGGCGTATGTTTGGCCTGTGGTATGTCTGCTCACTGGAGGAGCAGCAGGGCTCTGTGCTGGGCTCCCAGAGTTTCAGAGCATCCTCTAACTGCACGAGACATCTGGAGGAGGCAGGGGTGGAGGGTTTGGGTGTGGGCTTGGTGGCGTGTCGTTCTGTGATTACTCTGGCTGTGGTCAGTGCCATATTCGGACTGGAGTTGCTTGTGATGTCACAGGCCAGCGAAGGGAGGGACTCCCGTCGACGCTGGACCTTCGGGGCACAGCTAGTGCTACTGGCAGCGGTAATGGCTGCTGGAGGAGTTGCAGCTTTTTTACTTCTGTTAGGGGCATTTGCAACGCTCCTTGGGTTTACTCTCAGCTTCTGGTGTCAGTTCACTGCCACCTTCCTGTTCTTCCTCAATGGAATGGCAGCGCGGCACATCCAGCATATTGAACCGCTGCTGCCCTTAAGTGGACATGCTGACAGACTGTAGAAATGAGGCTGACCCTGACAATACACTCTTTCAAATCTGGAGAAGCTGCTGTTGGTTCATCTTATTTTGAAGCTTTATAAATAATGATTTATGAAAAGTGGACTTTCTGGAAAGGCCCAATGTATACATGTTAGTATGAATTTTCCATTTCCATTCATCACAGGTGATTTACCTGTATTTTTGAAAATACACGTTGCGTTGTGACGTCTTGTAGTGTTGAAGGAAATGTCTAAAAACATAATAGAAAATATCCTGGTGCACAAATAAATCTCTTACTAGTTGTATTTTCATTATTTGTTCAATCATAATGATGCTTTGACTGTAGAAAATGCAAATCATTGCATCATTTTTTGTCATTAATTATGAATTCTGTTTAATGTAATGATATTATCGATGACCGGCGGATTAAAGCTGACTCCTGTTTGATCTGTGAACAATGCATCTTTACAGTTCATTTAATAAACAGTAATAGTTTACTGAATAAACTATTTTTACATCATTAAACAGACTTTCTTCACTATACACGAGGGATCCATTCATTTAATAAGATTTTACTTTTCTTTTTCTGTTTTACAACTCACAATAATTCACTGACAATACATAATATTAGGTGTTCAAGACATCATCATCAATATTTACACACAGATATACAATCTATACACATTTCTCACCTCCCAAAAATGCTTGATTTTGATGCTAATTTTCTTTTAAGGTTGTGTTTACACTTGACAGGTTTGGTTTGATTCACTGATGAGTGATGAGTCACTGATGTCACATGGACTGTTTTACTGTGTTGCTGTCTATGGAGGGACAGATGTCTCTCTGATATCATCACAAATATCTTTGTTATTTGTGTTCTGAAGATGAATGAATGTCTGATGGGTTTGGAAACGACATGAGGCTGAGAAATCCTCATTTTGGGGTGAACTAACCCTTTAAATACAAACTGGATTCCAAAAAAGTTGGGACACTAAACAAATTGTGAATAAAAACTGAATGCAATGGTGTGGAGATGGCAAATGT
>JAUYWG010000037.1:328107-346096 GCA_034779775.1 Enteromius afrohamiltoni | reverse complement strand
TTTCCACACTGAGAGCAGGTGAAAGGGTTTTCTGAAGAGTGAATATTCAAATGATCCTTAAGGTGTCCTTTCTGTGTGAAACTCTTTCCACACTGAGAGCAGATGAAACGCTTTGCCTTCTTATGAATAAGCAGGTGATTCCTCAGGATTTCTTTACATACGAAACTCTTTCCACACTGAGAGCAGCTGAAAGGTTTTTCTGAAGAGTGAGTTAGCAAATGATTCTTAAGTTGACTTTTCCTGGTAAAACTCTTTCCACACTGAGAGCAGGTGAAAGGTTTTATTCCAGCATGAATTAACATGTGATTCTTAAGGTTTTTGTTACAAGTGAAAGTGTTTCCGCACTGAGAGCAGGTGAAAGGATTTTCTGAAGAGTGGATATGCAAATGATTCTTAAGTTGACTTTTCCTGGTAAAACTCTTTCCACACTCAGAACAGCTGTAAGCCTTTATTCCAGCATGAAGTAACATGTGATTCTTAAGGTTTTTGTTACAAGTGAAAGTGTTTCCACACTCAGAGCAGCTGAAAGGCTTTATTCCAGTATGAATTCTCAAATGAGTCTTAAGATTTGTTTTACGTGTGAAACTCTTTCCACACTGAGAGCAGCTGTGAGCCTTTATTCCAGCATGAATTAACATGTGATCCTTAAGGCTTTTGTTACAAGTGAAAGAATTTCCGCACTGAGAGCAGCTGAACGGTTTTTCTGAAGAGTGTGTTATCAAATGATCCTTAAGGTGTCCTTTTTGTGTAAAACTCCTTCCACACTGAGAGCAGCTGAAAGGCTTCATTCCAGAATGAATTAACATGTGATTCTTAAAGCTTGTGTTATGTGCAAAACTCTTTCCGCACTGAGAGCAGCTGTAAGGCCTTTTTGCATCTGTTATTTGAATGCTGCAATTGTCTGATTTTTCTCCATTGACACCATGATCTTCCTGACACTGATGTTTCTCCTCCTCCTTGTCCAGATCTTGCCTTTCTTCCTTCACTTTCATCAGGCCTAAAATAAATAAATGGAATCAATTGTAACAAATGCAAAAATGAAAACATTTGTGTACTAAGGTTACAGTTGATTATTTTGCTAGCTGATTAATCTAAGAATTAACAGAATAATGAAATAACTAATCATTAATTGATTCACTGATTAATCAATTTAGCCTTTGGAGACTTTCTTTAACTATAATTGCAAATATTTTCACTATAGAAACTCTAATTACATGACGTGACACAAGTCAATCGCACATCAATTTGGCTGAGAAATTACACCCAAAAGATCATTTAAAGTCATTGTTGTGAGAAGCATCAAACAGAAATATTTTTTTTGTTTGATCAAATGTATCACATATACTTATTTGTACCATGATGGGTAAATGATGACACAGTTGTTATTTTTGGATTGGTGAACTACTACTAGAAAGAGCAGACGTGAACCTAAGTCTCTTTAAGATGCGGCCATCTTTGAAATGCTTGTTGAGCATCTAGTCTCTTTAAATGGGAAGCATTAAATTTTACAAACTGTTCACTGAGCTTATGATCAAATGTCATATTTAAAATCACCAATGAAATCTGACAACAACTGTTTAATAAAAGTTTCTTTTACTCAAATAGCTTTTTAAGAAGCTTATGTTTCAGGTGAGATCAGTCAGTGCGCATGCGCAGTCCTAGGCACAACTCTCAAAATGCTGACTGTTTCTATAGCAACCGGAACTACTTGCATTCCCCTACACCATGTTGGCCCTGAATGAGTGGTTTGGTCAGCCCCATCAGGTGGCATTGAGACGGATTGGCAGAATGGCTGATATAGGACTTTTGGTGCCAAAGCTATGCTGACCAAACTGCCAAGCGAGAAAGCAGAGCCAAACAATCCACAATCACGGAGAACCACTGCCACTGTACTGATGGGGGTCTGGTAATAGTGCTGAAGTGAAAACCACTACATACATAGAGAAAGTTAAGGGTAGGCCCATGGTGTATTGTTCTTATTGTCAGTGCTCTGAACACACCTTCAATTAGTGCCCCAGAATTCCAACCCTCATTACAAATCAGCTCTCAAAGTGGATGCGAACCAAAAGGAGATGCTGGCGTTGTGACCTTGCCCAAAGACTTCAAGTTTCAAGTTCAAGTTTGTCAGAGCTCTTCCACCATGGCAGTTGCATGCTAGACACATGTGCAGTTCTTGACAACAGCTCTTTGCCACAATGCTCCTGCCAGAAGCAGCAAGAAATGCAAATGGAGCGAACGGGAGGTAACAGGAACTACAATTCCCATCAGCCCAGGCGTGGCCATCATTCTTTGCGGTGTGTTGTCGCTACAGATCAGTGTTGCCAACTTGACATATGACGCCATCTAGCAATCTAAAGTGGTTAGTAAAACGGATGTGTGGAAGGTTTAATCATTTTTTGTTATTAAAATTGAAGTTCCTGTTTCAAAGTTTACTGATAGATGGCTAATGTGTGTGCCATTGATGTGTTCAGTCTTCATGTAAAGTGTTTAACACTTCTGGCACTTTTTTTAAACCTCTTAATTAGTTTTGTTTTTTATATGTAAATGATAAAAAAAAAAAAAAAAAAAAAACGTACCGTGCCATTCATACCGAGGTATTAATGTACCGTGAAATTTTGATAGTTACATCCCTAATAATGACGAGAATGAAACAAAGATGGTCTCCGTAGTCAAGACGATGATAATCACTAGAAATCAGGTGTCCCCAACTAAGCAAATAAGCAAGCCAGAGGCAGCAAGGAACCCAAACCCCATCCTTCCAAGCTTAGCTTTGAGAATGGTACGTCATGATGTGCAAACCCTTGAGGGGGCTTCCGTCTCGTTTCACATTTCACAAGCGATATCTCATCTCCAGAGCCAGCGCTGCACCACACATTTATCTCACTGACCATTTTTACCCAATTTCCAAGCTGCAGAAGCAGTACAAGCACATGGCCAGATTACACTTACAGTGCTTTGAAAGGGCCAAACCTCTCATCCTTGTTGGTGCAATCAAACTCACATAATCTCACCAGTCGAGCCAGTAAAACTTGGTCTGCCTGGTGGTCCTGCTGCAATAAGAATTAAGCTAGGCTGGTGTTTGCAGGGTCCTACCAGCCTGTTGGAACATCGACACAAACCAAACCAGTGTCTCCAAATATCCATTCCCCTTAGCACCACAGAACTGTTCAAGAATGTGAATAGGATGTTTTGCCCTTCCAGAATGTAAAGGAGCTCCACTGCTCGCCAGCCCCTCACCGTTCCCGACCCGCATCATCCCCTTGCCGGTCACAAGGGAGCAGCCAACACGTTACAACGAATCCGTGACCGGCTCCATTGGCCTGTCCAACCTGTCAAAGGACCACACCACGGCCTCCTCCCCCCAGTCCACTCATACCGCTGCCCATCATCGAGGTGGATCTGGTGGGACCGCTGCCAAAGTCCGCCCGGGAGCATGAACACATCCTTGTGACTGTCAACTACGCCACTCGGTTTCCAGAAGCAGTTCCCCTGAGAAAGGCCACGGCGAAGGCCATCGCCCAGGAACTCTTTACTCTCTGCACCCGAGTCGGCATTCCGAGGGAGATACTGACCAATCAAGGTACTCCATTCATGTCTAAACTGATGGCTGACCTCTGCCGCCTACTATAGGTGAAACAGCTACAGACGTCAGTTTACCACCCACCGACGGATGGCCTTGTGGAACAGTTCAATCAAACCTTGAAGAGGATGCTAAAACGGGTCGTCGCGGAGGATCATAATAACTGGGACCTCACCCCGTTCGAGCTGTTGTTCGGCCGCCAGCCACGTGTGGCTGCTAGAAGTGGCAAAGGAAGCCTGGGAACAGCAGCACTGAGCACGTCAGACAGATGAGGGAGCGAATTGACCAAGTCATGCCGCTTGTAAAGGAGCACCTCTCCCAGGACTACCACTTTGACGTCCAACATCGAGCCAGGGCTTCCCACAACAACGCCGATGGACTCTCTCGGCTGTGGTCAGCTTTTGCAGGTCTGTCAGGGGTCACTCCCCACCCACCCCCAATTTTCCCCTTGTGTTTACCTTTCTCTGCCTCCAGGACTAGGACAACGCTTGGGAGGGGGAGTGTGACGAGCGTCCCGATCACTAATCAGCGCTGCCCTGGTTTACAACGAGGGAGCACTGGCAAGGCTCGTCAGAGCGTGATTGCGACCAGCTGCGGATCATCGGCCCACAGCCAGATAAGCTGCGTGAAGCATCCCAGGAGATTGAGCTTCATTTGACTCCATGCCGCCGAACTAACCGCTCTCTCCCTTTTTATACAGACGCCAGCTATTGAACACTGCTTACCTGCATCCTGAAGGAAAACGGGGCCAGCTCAAACCGTCTAACCTGCCTTTTCCTTTTCTGGACAAAACGCAACGCTTCACCCGCTGCTGAGAGGGAGCTCTTAAAGGGGCTGTTCGGCACCATTTCAGTGACTTTGTTTTTGAATATTTTTGTTTAATAAATCCACCCTCCGGGTTTTTTTGTTACTCCTTACCTTGTTGTACTGTGCTCCTTTGCCCCCTTGCGACAACATTATATATATATATATGTGTGTGTGTGTGTGTGTGTGTGTGTGTGTGTGTGCATATACTGATATTAGCATGCTCACAGATGATTTGTTGTTTGTTTTTTAGTGATCAGAATCACAGCAGCACAGAGTCCTGTCTCCTCAGAACGGAGCATCTTCACACTGATGACCTCTAGGAGCGCTGATGTTTGCCTAAACTAATATTCTCTGGTAAAACAGGCTTTTATTTTTCTTGAGAAGCAGCAGCAAACACTTACATATCAGGTATTATGTAGAGGTTTCACTTGTTGAACAGAATCTGTTTTCAGGATTGACTCTAAGTCTGTTAACATCTCTGTAGTTAGATCAGTTTGCTAAGTAATTTATCTTTGACCTTCATTTTATATATTTTAATTATACTGTGTTTTAAATAAAATACAAATCACTTCAAAAAAGTTTTTTCTCTCATCTCCTCACATTATTTCTTACCTGCCTCAGTGACAGCCGATAATGGGGAGTGGTCTTTGTCTTTTCAGGTGTGACTCAATGAATATTAATGACCATTCACACCCCCTCGCATATGAACTTTCAGCCACAAAACATGTCTTTTAAAATTTAAAACACTATATTGTTTTCTCTGAAAAAGTAAGTGGAATGATTTTCAAATCATTGTGAAGTAAATATTCTAGCCTAATACACTGGTTACTCAAAAGTATTGTGCAGGACTATTAAGTAGGAGTTAAATGGCCTTATTTCAGCTAGCTTTATTTTCACAAAACCTACTTACCACGCATATTTTTTTCCAAAAAATGCAAACATGTAAATTCATTTTGGTCACATATTTTTGTAGAGCAGTTTCTGCTCAATAATATGTTTTAAGTAGCTGAAAAAATCTCAAATATCAGAGCATGTCCAAACATCTCATTGGCCCCAAAATCACCTCAGACCCCAGAGGGTTAAGACTTGTTGCCCCTTTAAGCCTTGTTGCCATTTTAAGAGTGTGCAGTCAATTTGAGAGGAAAGATGCAAGCTGACCCATTTCAATTGTAATAAGTGTACAATCCTGTAAAGTGAGTTTTTCTTGCTTTAATATACTTGAAATTTACATTAAGTTGTTAACTTCCTGGAAATCGCAGTTATGTCAATTATGTTCTATAGAGAATTATGTCAATATATAGAGTTATGTCAATTATGTTCTATATGCTTATTTGGCACTTTATTGAGCTTTTTTGACTTCCACTTAATTCCATTAATATTGATAAAAGTGTTATCTGCTATAGGAATGTCACATTATAGGATATGATTTCCATATTATGTACTTTATTATTTTGTTATCTCTGTACAGACCACACCTATTACATGCTCAATGATACAGTAAAGAAATTGAAGGAAAGGACTGTTGTGGACTAATTTCCTGGGATCTGACCAATGTAGGATTACAAATTTAAGAATCAGCCTTAGATCTGCTTATCTGCATATTAGAAACTGGTGAAGTACATTGTATTTAGGATTTAAAGTAAAGGTGTTAACATTAACAATTTGCAGCCAGATGTTCCTGCCAGTTCCAGTCCTCTTATTGTAAGTCAAACGAGGTTGATTACTGAGACTTTTGTTTTGTCACCCTTTTGTTTGTGACAGCTCTTGGTGCCTTTTGCTTCAGTACTTGATTGACTATGCTGATTGGATTAGGACTGGTGTACTGGGGGACGTTTTGCTAAACTTGAATACTTAATTTGCATTCTTTGTCTCAACTGTCTCCACCTCTATGTAACTCCTCCCCCTTGAAACCTATATGAATTACAATGTAAAACTGCCTTAGCTAGAAAGTTTGACGATTAAAATGAGTCTGACTACTTTGAAGACTACAGCATGGACAGAACCCTCAAAATAAAAAGAATTTTGCTTCCAATCCAAAGTGTCTCGCTGGTCCGTTGAAAAAGTTTTACAACACCAGCCAACCAGGGTGAGTGATTCTTCCTACAGTCCTTTAAAATAACTAAATTCCAATTATGAATCCTAATGTTAAAAAAAAAAAAATGTTAAAACACAAATTACAACAACTGTATAAAATAGTCAAATTACAATAAACTCAAATATTTGGTTCTAACTGAACGTTGTTGGTGGTGAAATCACGACAATAAAACACTAACGTCTAACACTATACTAACGTCAGTCAAACATGTTGAAATTGAAGCACCGGCTACATCTCTGCTTTTGTTTTTTCTCTGTGACTGGTAGCGCTGATGTCCTTTCCCTGATATAGCCTAGTCGTCCATCAATTATGATTATTTGTATTCAGTCGCAAACATAGGTGAGAGCGAGCGAGTGCGTGCCGGTGCAGATGCGGGAACGCGTGTCATGTGTGCTTACACTGCATTTATTTATTTTTTTTTGTATCTTTCATAATTTGCCTATATTTAGCCTATATATAATATGTGTGTTTATGTTTAGATTTTTCTGTTTATGGAAAATTTTGATACGGTAGCAGGTCGCTACAAATAAATAAATTTATGGGAAACAGATCCCAACTTCATTACTCGTCATTAGCTACATTTGTAACCAGACCGATAAACAAACACAATATACTAGTTAACTTCGGTCCAAGTGTTCATGCCCGATGAAACCGTCCATACACAGTTAGTGCGATCACAAAGTGAAAGTGAAAGTAAAAAACAAGCGCTAATTCAAACGCAATTTCAATACTTAGCCTAATTGACAGTGGCTCCCCGATGGCAGAAAATGACAATTACCCAAACATATTTGTGGAAAAGCATGCAAAAGCATTTAAAAATATATTATTCATAGTTATTTGTCTTCAAAGAGGAAATTCATTTTCACAGAAGGTGCATGTAAAACATGTTTTTGAATATTTTTGTTTAATAAATCCACCCTCCAGGTTCTTTTGTTACTCCTTACCTTGTTGCACTGTGCTCCTTTGCCCCCTTGCGACAACATATATATATATATATATATATATGTGTGTGTGTGTGTGTGTGTACATATACTGATATTAGCATGCTCACAGATGATTTGTTGTTTGTTTTTTAGTGATCAGAATCACAGCAGCACAGAGTCCTGACAGTTATATAATACACATACATGTCACAATACAAGTGAAAGAAAGAAAGAGAAACAAACAAACAAAAAAACACAAGAAGCTGGAAACTCAGAAACATGACTCGCTGCCTTCACTCTTCTCCAGAAACAAGCATAGGCAAACAAACTGTCATTACAATGGTGCTGAAACAGTATAGAATATAAACATAAAAGTGTTTTTCATATAGATGTCAAATAAATGTAAACAGCAGATAGTAGTTAGGTAACGCACCACGCTCTTTCTGAATCCATAATTTGTCCTATACATATGATTATGGTGGTAGAAAATTCAACGATTCTAAGTGAATAATAAGAATATGGAATATAACAAGAAGGATGTAAACAGAAGTGAATAGTTCTTGACATGTAAACATCATAATGTGAATAAGTCCTTAATCTGATTATTGGAAATAAATCGTATTATTCATGCGCATGTATACATTTGCAGATACCCTATATATTGAACTACAAACAGTAAAACATTAAAGACAAACTAAGAATAAACACCTACCTCTTTGTTCCTCATGTTTTATTCTCCATGTTTCTGGTTCTTGTTTTATTCTCCATGTTTCTGGTTCTTGTTTTATTCTCCAGGTTTCGGGTTCCTCTTGTTTTATTCTCCAGGTTTCGGGTTCCTCTTGTTTTATTCTCCAGGTTTCGGGTTCCTCTTGTTTTACTGTACAGGTTTCGGGTTCCTCTTGTTTTACTGTACAGGTTTCGGGTTCCTCTTGTTTTATTGTACAGGTTTCGGGTTCCTCTTGTTTTATTGTACAGGTTTCTGGTTCCTCTTGTTTTATTGTACAGCTTTCTGGTTCCTCGTGTTTTATTCTCCATGTTTCTGGTTCACTCGTGTTCTCCTCACTCTCTTCTTTAACACACATCATCTTCAGAGCAGCTCAGCCTCAGTTCAGATGATCCTCCAGATATTCCTGATTGATTCAACACTGGGAAGAAGATAATATTACAGGCATTTATTGACCAGATTCCAAATATATATATATATATATATGTATATAGCATTGGCGTAAGTTTTAACAGTGGAGGGGGCAATAAAAAAAAAAATTCTTAGAAGCATTTTTGAAGGGGACACAAATAACACAGTCATATTTTTCTCAAAGATATGTAAAAACTTTGGAAAACATTGGTTCTATTATTATTGTAGCATGTAGACATCATCATTATGGTTATTTTTAAAGTTTTTCTCTGGTTTATTGAAAATTCTTATTTTTTCATCAAAACTATTTATTACAATATTTGTTATGTTGTTCACAGTCATTTAGCTTATCCACTGCGCGCACTGCACAAAATAGATGCTGAGGAAATTACTTTCCAACTGAATGAAAGCTGCGCACCTTTGTGGTCAAAATGGGTCTCAAACCCAATGGATGTAGAGCCTACATTTCACTCAAGTCACTAAATTGTCACCGGTATGTGTGTGACACAGGACTTGAAAGTCAACGATGAGTGGTTAATTGTGGCCAATGACATATAGTTAAACTTACAAAAACTACATCTCTGTCAGTTTGTATTGAGGCAGTATCCAGAGAACAACAGAGAGCAGTGAAGCTAATCTTCTTCCTCTGAGGTATAATGGTGTTTGGTAAACAAACGCATGTGTTGTAGTGCCACCTGCTGGACTGGAGAGTGATTCGGAGAGAGGAGGAGTTGAAAAAATAAATGAGTGAGTGAAGTAACTTGTGGCAAGGTATGGTGACCCATACTTGTAATTTGTGCTCTGCATTTAACCCACCCAAGAGCACACAGACCGTGAACACACACCCAGAGCAGTGGGCAGCTACTGCTGTGGCTCCTGGGGAGCAGTTGGGGGAACAGCGTTTTGCTCAAGGGCCTCACCTCAGTCGTAGTTTTGAAGGTGGAGAGAGCGCTGGACATTCCCTCCCACCCCCTACAATCCCAGGGTCAGTTGTTTTTTTAATTTTATTTTTTTTCTGATTACATTTTATTAGACTGCATTGGATACGTTAATTTAGGCTATTTTATCATTAACGACAAGATTATGCTAAATTACAAATAAATTCCATTTGAATCGATACGTGGCTGTGACCCATTAAAA
This sequence comes from Enteromius afrohamiltoni, assembly GCA_034779775.1. Lineage (NCBI taxonomy): Eukaryota > Metazoa > Chordata > Actinopteri > Cypriniformes > Cyprinidae > Enteromius > Enteromius afrohamiltoni. The sequence goes on along the minus strand of JAUYWG010000037.1, from coordinate 336,416 downwards.
ATTGCTTAATTTTTTTCCAGGGATTAATTTTATACATGAAAAAAGCAGCATAAACAGAATGTGAGGATTCACATCAGAGCTTGTGTGAACAGAGGAAAAAATAGAAAGACCATAACTCAGAGTGTGGAACTGAGAAAAATGACTTTAAAGATTTTTTGTTGTCCAGCCAAATTAATTATAGCCAGGACACTGGAAATCTGGCAATTAGATGTTTTAATAATGCCATTTATCTACATAAAAAATCTTGAGCTCAAACTTTTTGACCCTTATTTTTATTGTTACTGTCCTCTGCCTTTCATCCCAAGGCAAAGAGCAGTAACTTCCACTTATCTAATGGATTGTTTTTACCTGTATGAATACATTTTAAAAATAAATAATATCTTTAAATAAAAAGGCTCAAAAGCATAGGCTGAGCGTGTGTAAGGTTTGGGGAGGCTTAGCCTTCCCCTGGCCGAGGGGAAGGCTAAAAATTCTGCTAAATTGGACAAAAATGCCCCAGCTCAAACAAATTAAATCGATTACATCTGTTGCCAACAAAGAAAAAACCGAACAGGCAGTATTGATTATGACATTAAGACTGCTGAGGTTGCACCGTGTGTTATATTAGCCATTTTTTCAGTATTGCACGTATGGACGTTCATTTTAATTTATTGATTTTTGAAAAATCATATAACGTTACCCTGCCTTTAAACGGCCGGCAAGAATTTTGATCTATTATACAATCAATTATATATATATATATTTATTTATTTTTTCAAATCTATTTCATTAATTTATCTAATTATTTAAATGGTTTGTTGCATGGTTAAAATACGCGACTCATAGCCTGTTTATTTTATTGGGGAAAAAAATTAGAATAAACACTGTAAACGCTTTTTAATTTCTTCCACTCCAGAATAAATCCTTTTCAATTTATCAGTATTTAGAAAAGAAATGTAAGAAGTTATAGCTACATAAATAAGACAAAACAAATTATTTTAGTCTAAAACGAAACTGAAGCTAACTTGGGTTTCTCATTCCACACAAAATCAATAGAAATAAAACAGTTCAAGCATATCACAACGTTAGTTTAAATGTTTAAGCTACACAAATGTGACCTGTTAGAGGGACATCAACAGAAGCTGAAGCACACTCTTCAGAACACAGAGGCGCCAACGTCATCGCTTGCATATTATTTAAATTAATATTTTAAAACTGTTTCAGTCTGCAAAAATACAGGACACACGAGCCTATAATTTAGGGTCCTGCTGAAATGTTTGCGCGGGCAGATCTCTGCCAGTATGAGCGCTCACGCACAGTACCTTTTTCCTTCTAACATTAGGAACAAGGATACTTCTTTTAAAGATGAGGTCGCTTTCTGAAAAATGAACCGAAACTCTGCATACTAGACTACATGTTGCAGTTTTTCTTTTGTTCTTTCAGTTTTGGTTATTGATTTATTATTTAAGTAAAATTCTAATTTTCCTTTAGGCCTATATTTATCCTTTATAATGTTTTTTACTCTTTCTCTCCGCTCGGTGAAGCGCTGTAGGGGCGTGATGTGATATAAGTTCATGTGAATCCTGGCGTTTGCTTTTGTAAGATGAGTCCATGAAAAACAGATTAGTACTTGTAATTCTAATTTAAAATAATGGGTGAAGGGTTAATCGGTGGGAGGTCAATAGTTTTTATTATTATCATTAGAGCTATTAATTGTATTGATTTATTTTTGAGTGTGTTCGTGATAGATCAAAGTTAGTGAGAACATCACATTCTATATATAATTAGTTCGCGGTTTGAATAACCATGGAAAAGAAACGTTATAAAAAAATCTATTTATAATTATTATTTACGTGTTCAATACAAATTCTGTCCCATTAAACGTGTATTATTAGCCTACATGACTTCTATGATTGGTTCTTGCCTAAAAAGACAAGTATACGATGTTTACTACATTTGCCTGTTTTTAGCCGTACCCTGGAGTTGGTTCACCCTCCGCCTATGATCAGAAATATGCTATGATGATTAAAAATGAAGTGATCATTTTAAATGTTAAACTAAAACCGCCAGTAGGTGGTGCTAAGTCACTGTTTTGAGTGAGACATCGAGTCATCAAGAAAAGGTAGGATATGGATTTAATTGTAAAGCAACACCGTAACTTAAATGTGACAAACTTTTTTTTATGTTAAAACAAAGTACTGTAACTTAATTAGAGCGTTTCAAAACAAAGCCAAACAGCCAAACAAAGCTTCCTTTCTCTAGGGCTTTTTGAAGTTACAGTTAAGACATCGCATTATTTTCTCGAAAAAACAGTGAAACTGACCCAAGATACTTATCCACATTCTAAAAATATCAATAACTCAAATCGAAGTTACGGCCTTTTGCCTTCGCACAGCAGTATTGTAAGTTGGCGCTCGTGCACAATGCGCTTTGTTCTGGTAAAAGACAAACATTCACGCGAACGTGCCCTTGCTCTTGATATACAATCACTTAAATGTACACCGCTTTGTTTTTAATTAGAAAAAAAGACCTTTACGAGGGTGAATTAGAACTCGCAGCCTCAAAAAACTAATAAGTTACCCTTCCGCTAGATCACCAGAACACACAAATTATGTCAGCAAATTTGTTTTTTGGTTGCTTTTCATTTCGGCCTTAAGTATATTTTATTGTAAATACTTCTATATATATATATATATATATATACACACTAATAATAGTAACTTTGTCGCCATGTGTTCGGGTCGGGCTCGGTCACATCAGTGCGCCTGTGTTATAATGGCGCTTTTTGCCCCGCGTGCGCTGATGCACTCATCTGTTGACGTTTCCGAATATAGCAGGTGTGCATTTAAGAACTAATTTTGTGATTCCACTTGCTACGACCATATTTGGTGCTTCCTGCCGCTATGCTGACTTGGGAGGTTGGCGCCAGTGTTGCCAACTTAGCAATTTTGTTGCTAGATTTAGCAACTTTTCATACTACCCTAGCAACTTTTTTTTACTTTTAGCAATTTTCAACACACACATATCACATTCAAGTTCAATTGTTTTTCATAACTGTTAATTTTATGATATTTGTCAACAGGTATAATTGTTGGTAATTTAGCTATATAAATCCCGATAGTGCTATAATTGTTGTCCCTTTCACAGATGTGTTAAAAGAGCACACAAGCAGTGATTGTTTAAAAGAATGTAACTCTTCTTAAGATAAATAAATTCTTATCAAGAACTGTTTGTATTACTTTTACAAATAGTCACCTATATGTTTCATACAAATCTAAATGGACAGACTCTATTACAACTAATATTTTTTACTTAGATGGCAAGTCAATTTGAGAAAAAGTTAAAAATTATTTTGTATACTACATAAAGATGATGTAGTTTTAAGATGCGATTACGCAATGACATCAACAAACAAAGTAACATGTTAATAAGAACCTATTTATTGTGCATCTGGACGTAATGTTTTAATATAATATTACACATGGTGCCTCAGAGAGTAGAGACATGATGGGCTTGTATCCCTTCTATATTGCACACTCAGATGATTCCTTGAGTATTTGTATTTTCTCTATCTCCCAGTGTCGTGCATCGCTGCCGCGCGCTGAATTATATTATACGCTGCACGAGCCATCATTTGTGTTCTCCAGAACAGCGCAAAACCACCTTGGATGGAAACTTGGCTATATTTGCATTGAAGCACATTGAAGCCCAAACAATTGTTTCGCCACATTTCAAGTATGGATATAGAATGCGCTTAAGTTAAATGGAAAAATATAAATAAATAGAAAAAGAGAGCCATTCACACATTCACATTAAATCAAAAATACGCAAAGAAACAATGCTTAAACAATCAAGTCAGCATAACACTAATAGCAACCTATCCAGTGCAAATAGGCATAATAATAGGTGTGCACTAACGTATTATTAATATAAACAAGCGTGACTGAGTATAATAATCCTGGCGATGCTAATGCTAATGCTAATTAGCGCGTTTCCCTCGCGGCAAACTACAGTCGCTACAGACCTCAAAACTTAACAACAAACAATCGGGATCAATAACCCAGGATACTAGATGAACATGCACATGCAAATGTACTTACATCAAGGCATAAAACGCATTATACATAACATAGACAGACGTGCTGAGATGAGCCTTCACCAGGCTAGCGTTCTGTGTCCTTCTTCTTCTTCTTTAGGTTTGATTGACGGTTGGCATTACCGCCATCTACTGGTTAGGAGTGTGGGCAAAGTACACAAGATTGTTCTAAAATCTATATCCTATTGACTAATTTAGTTCTATTAATAAATAACATTAAAAAATGTATACAATCGTCATAAGAATTTCTTCATAAAATATCTATCACTTTAAATCACATAAATGTAAAAATTAGCAAATGTAGAAATTATGTATTATAACACAAATGGTACAAAATACAGCACTTTTGACAAAATAATCATCATTTATAGATAACTATTTCTACATTTATTTCTATATGTTTTTTTTTCCTTTATTTACTCAAGCATGTATTTTTGCATTTTTTATTATTTATTTATTTGAAAATTTATTTCTGCATTTATTTATTTAAACTTCATTTCTCGTTCTCGTTCCTCCTCTCTCTCCTTCACTCTCCAGTCCAGCGGGTGGCGCTGAAACACATACATTTGTTTGCCAAACACCATGAAACCTCAGAGGAAGATGATCAGTTTCACCGCGCTTGTTGGTGTTTTATTCATGATGCTTAATGCAATCTGTTAGAAATGCTGTTTCTTTAAATCAGGCCAGTGAACATTTTTATTATTCTCATCTTCATAGCCACGACTAAGTGTTCAAGCAGGAATATCTGGAGGAGTATCTGAACTGAGATCTGCTGCTGTGAAGATGATGTTTATTAAAGAGGAGAGAGAGGAGAACATGAGTGAACCTGAAACATGGAGAATAAAACAAGAGGAACCAGAAACATGGAGAATAAAACATGAGGAACCAGAAGAAAACTGGATAATAAAACACGAGGAACCAAAAACACAGAGAATAAAACATGAAGAACCATTAGAAACCTGGAGAATAAAACATGAAGAACCATTAGAAACCTGGAGAATAAAACATGAGGAACAAGGAGGTATGTGATTATTCTTTATACATCTTTAACTGTTTATGGTAATGTTAATCTACTGTAAAAATAAGTAACTGTAATTAAAATGTCTTAAAAAGTTCTTATGGAAGTGTACTGAACTGACATCAAGGAAATTGAATTAATATGCTTAATGGGATTATAAAACTATAATATAAAGTAAATAATTACATTATTTACTTGTTCAGAACATTTTACTGTAAATCTGTAACAGTTTTGCAAACACACTTTTACTGTAAAATATAAACCTGTCACGACTTTGAAGGCAACTTGCTTATTCTAATGTCTGATGTGATGCCTATGTAATTATTGTAAGTTCAGTCAGATTTCTATCTATGTTTTTATATTCAAAGCTGCTGAGACAGACATTGATTAAGAAATCAAGAGAAGTCTTGCGCTAAGAGTAAGGGCGGTGTTGACCTTGTTGCTATGGATGATGTCAGCATGCTTCTTAACTATGCACACAGTGAGTGGCTGATAGATGGCTCTATCAGAGATGCATTCTTATAAGTATTGTAAAGTGCGATATTACAGTATTTTACCGTATTCAAATCAAAGTTTAAACATAATATAAATTGCACTTCAAGTAAAGATTTTAAAATCCTGGTGTCATTAGTATGTTCTCAGCTAATTGTCAGCCTCTTACAAGTATCCTTCACGTAGTGGATATCCATTTAAATAACCTTTTTATTAACAGAGTAGAATAATCGTGGCTGGCAATGCAACATGCAAATGTAACAGATGGATGCAAGCTGTTACTTCTCGCCCCTCTTGCCCAAAGAAAATTTGTTGGGATAATGTTCAAATATCTTCAAAACTTTTAAATTTAAGTTAATTATCATCCAATTTTTCTAAAAGGTATATTTTTAGAGCAAAAATGTAGGAGTCTTAGATGTGTGCTGTTTTCTTTACAAAATGGCATCTTCATCTACTGGACTGTCAGCATAATGCTGCATTTTTAGATGTTTTGATGGATCTGTGTGAACAGGGACAGTTTTGACTATGTGTTTTCTGACTTATCAGTTGTCATAGATTTTTCATCTTTTTAATTATTTCTTTTTTTAGGCCTGATGAACGTGAAAGAAGAAAGACAAGATCTTGATGAGGTGGAGGAGAAACATCAGGATCAGGGAGATCATGATGTCAACAGAGAAACATCAGCGAGTCCCAGCACTCAACCATCAGACGTCAAGAGACCTTTCAGCTGCTCTCAGTGTGAGAAGTCATTCACATGTAAAACAAACCTTAAGAAGCACATGTTTTTTCATGCTGGGATAAAACCTTTCAGCTGCTCTCAGTGTGGAAACATTTTCACGTGTAAAAAAAGTCTTAAGACTCACATGTTAATTCATGCTGGAATAAAGTCTTTTAGCTGCTCTCAGTGTGGAAAGAGTTTTACACAGAAAGGACAACTTAAGAACCATTTGCTAACTCACTCTTCAGAAAAGCCTTTCAGTTGCTCTCAGTGTGGAAAGTGTTACATACGTAAAGCCAGCCTCGAGAACCACATGTTAGTTCATGCTGGAATAAAACCTTTCGTCTGCTCTCAGTGTGGAAAGGGTTTTACCCAGAAAGTACACCTTGAGAATCATCTGGTCACTCACTCTTCCGAAAAGCCTTTCAGCTGCTCTCAGTGTGGGAAGAGTTTCACACGTAAACCAAAACTAAAGATTCACATGTTAATGCATGCTGGGAAAAGGCTTTTCACCTGTTCTCAGTGTGGAAAGAGTTTCACATGTAAAGAATACTTTAAGAATCACATGTTAATTCATGCTGGGATTATGCCTTACAGCTGCTCTCAGTGTGGAAAGAGTTTTAAACACAAAGGAAGCTTTATAAATCACAAGAGATTTCATAGTGAAGAAAGACCTTTCAGCTGCTCTGAGTGTGGGAAAACTTTATCATGTAGCAGAAACCTTGAGAATCACATGTTAATTCATGCTGGAATAAAACCTTTCATCTGCTCTGAGTGTGGAAAGAGTTTTACACAGAAAGGACAGCTGGAGAATCATTTGGTAACTCACTCTTCAGAAAAACCTTTCACCTGCCCTCAGTGTGGAAAGAGTTTCACACGCAAAATAAACCTAAAGAATCACATTTTTGTATTGCATAATGGAGTAAAGCCTTTCAGCTGCTCTGAGTGTGAAAAGAGTTTCACGCAGAAAAGGCACCTTGAAGATCATTTGCTCACTCACTCTTCAGAAAAGCCTTTCGTCTGTTCTCAGTGTGGAAAGTGTTTCACGCGTAAAGCAGACCTTAAGAAACATGTGTTAATTCATACTGAGATAAAGCCTTAGCTGCTCTCCGTGTTTTACACAGAAAGGACACCTTAATGCTAACACACATTTATGTTCAAACAACATGTAAAAGTGAATTTGTTCAGTTTCTGTGGTCAGAGGAGATGTTGACCGGTTTATTGTCAGTGGCATATCTTTGTAACTGGTTATCAAATAAAAAGTCTCTGTCCTCAGATCCTGCCAGATGTTATGTGAATGTTTTGTTCATTGCACACTCTTCTATAGCATGTGCGAAAGCGGTGCCGTGCTGTAGCGCAGAAACTATGAGCATACAACACGCAAAATAAAAGTACTGTACAGATACATCACATAACTGGTACTGCGTGTTAGCTGGAAAGGATTTGCATGAAGGAATGATATTCATTCTATTCAGGAGGACTTTTCATGTCTTATTAACAATTTATGTTAATATTGTATTCACCATGATTACCGTTTCCATAACCCCAAAACACCATGATATTTTCTCTTTGTGTCATTTTGTGCATATTTTCGGAGTCCCATACCAACTTAATTGTATTAACATAATCTAGGCTGTCCAAACTTGGTCCTGGAGGGTCTGTGTATGCAAAGTTTAGCTCCAACTTGCCTCAACACATCTGCGAGTTTGTAACATCCCTAGTAAGAGCTTGATTAGCTGCTTCAAGTGTTTCTGATTAAGGTTGGTAATTGTACAAAAATAAAAAGTCTTCACATACAAAATGATCTGTTGAACATACTTGTATACTCCAATAGAAGGATGGACACTTGTAGCAGTAGTATTTTTCCACACACTGTCTAAATTATATGATTTTTTTGTGGCAATTTTATGTTTACTATATGTTTCTTTCATGAAAGAAATGTGCAAAAGTAGGCACAAATATGAGGTTTATGCTTACATGCAAAAAAAATTTACTGTATGAAATTA
>JAUYWG010000037.1:237485-280077 GCA_034779775.1 Enteromius afrohamiltoni | reverse complement strand
TTTTTGATGAGTAAAATGACGGACTTGCTTCTATTAGTAAACGTTAAGCCCGGTTATTCAGGTCGCCACAACAAAACTAATGACATTAATTCACCAGTGGAGGGCAGCCTTGCGCTAAAGTGTTGATAATGTGCAAGAAAACAACAGAATAATAAGTAATGGAGGTTAGCGCATGAGCGCAAACAATGGTTTGAATATGCGCACCGAGATTACTGAAACCGAGAAGAAGGAGAGCGACTGCCACTGGATAAAGGCTTATTTCTACAAGTCAAGTCACTTTTATTTATACAGCGCTTTTAACAATACAGATTGTAGCAAAGCAGTGAAAATTATCAAGTAGGAAAATAGAGTGATGGTAATGTATAATCACAAGATTAAACTTTATTATTGACTGATGAACAGAAATAAAGAGACATATTAATATTACCATAGAAGCCATTCTTTTTACGATGTAACGAGTACACCGTGTTTTACAGTTTTTCTCAATTGCTAAAACAAATTTCTTGAAACTATGCCTCATATTCTCACAACAGTAAACACAAATCCATAAAGTCTCACTCAATTCCCCAAACATCCTACGTTCAGGTCAAAATGAAGCTCTTCACTCAAAACCATTAACATTTGCTGAAAAACCAAACTTTGCCCTCAGACATCAAACTAAACCTTCAAACACACACACACTACAACATAGTTTGACACACTGGTGCAATTAATTCAAGACAATATTTCCAAAACAGTTATGTTGCTCATGGATGTCATTCTCAAAAACCTTTTTTACATGAACACAAAAGAAAAAACGAATGCATACACTGACACATTTTTTATTCATTCTTGTACTACACAGTAAAACTGTTAAAAAAAAAAGGCAGCATCCTGTCTTTTCTCTGGGTCAGGCCAAAACATCTGGTCCACATCACAGGCTATACTGGCTCTGGAGGGCAGGGATAAAATTCTCTTGCATGCCTGATGTCCTTGTGTCATTCTTCACAAACAAGATGCCAATATAACAGTACTCTGCTATGACCTACAGCATCAGTTTGGCAGTTACTGTACTGAAAAACAAAACACTGTGTTGTTTATGTATGCCATACATTCATTTCAAAAGTACAAATGTACACATTACTGTATGTGGGATGCTGATTGAAAAACACTGTATATGAAAAGAAATGTGTAGAAAATTTGGTTGACAGTTTATGACCGTTAGATCAACCAATTTGTGTTCATCGACTTACAGTAAACAATGTATTACAGTGATGATTAGATGTCACTGTGTACATAATCAGATCAAAATCAAATATACGTAATTGTAAAGAGGGAGACAGAGTCGGCAACAGGAAAGACAGAGACATTCAGATCCATTTGCGGTTGAACAGGTTCAATCAAAAATCAAGTGCTATAGAGTCCAATGTGCAACACAACAGCAGAAGTGTTCCCAGACAGAGACGAAATCCCCAGCCGGCAGGAATCGTGACAGTAATCAGCTGCATGACTGTACCAGAGCAATGGCAACTTGTTCAAAAGAATAAGAAACGTTTTATAATCTGTACAAGAGATTATGATGATGTTGAACAAGTAGTTCTGAGAATTTCATTTCTGATCTGAGAAATGGACCAAAGCCCCTGAGAAAAACTGTAAGCTGACTTTGGCCCTTTTATCTCCATCGAAGGTTCTGATTGGTGTGTGATACATTTTGACTCCTAGTGTTTCAACCTGGGTAATTGTGTACTAACTGAGCTCAAGCTGTGCAGAACTGAGTTAACAAAATAGAATGCTAGTGTTTTCTAAATGACCACAAGGTGTAAGCACTGAAAAATGTAGGGATTTGTGTGTAGAGTTTTGCACTAATAGTTCACCAAATTTGACTCATGTGTCAAAGCAGGGATTAGTGTTTAGTTCAGGGAAATGGGTGTGGTTTTAGAAAAGTAGTGTTATGGTTTTGAAATTTTAGTTAAAAAGCTTGGTTATAGTGTTTAAGCAATCGAGAAAAACTGTAATGTAAAGCTGCTTTGACACAATCTGTATTGTTAAGTGATGTATAAGTAAATGGTGACTCAAGTTATTTCCCCTAACAGTGGCAGTGGATGTTGCCTTCATGAGGGTTCTCATAAATCTCTTAACCTTACAGTTGGCTTGAAGCCTGTGGGTGATCTTGCAAAGATGAATTTCTTTGAAGATTGAAAGTCTGACTGAGATTGTCTGACTTCATTACTTTGTGAATTTGGAACTATGTCACAAATTGCAGGACAGGTGATCACCCTAGTACATTAGCCCTTTAAATGAGGCATTTAAAATGAAAACATGGCACCATGAATGTAATTGACATGCTTAGAGAAAGAAGAAACAAAATGTCTAACAGAAAAAAAGACATTCACAAACATTATTGCAGTCAGAACAGAAGAGAAAGAGAATCTCATTTTAATAGTAAAGAGAAGTTTAATACAGAGTGTGCAACATCACCAAAACAACTTACTATGATACAGCAGGAAGTACATGATAGTCAGAGAGGAAGTCAGATTTTTTTTATGTCTCCACGCTCAAAAATTTCAGTACACAAACAACTGTGTTTACAGCACTACAGGAGAAAATAAAGCATCTGCACCATGTCTAAGTAATTACCCTGATAAACTACTACGGTAACAGGTTACAGACTTTGTAGTTATAGTTAATGTTTGAGCCCCACTTTATATCAAAGAATGCAAAAAGATACAGTAAACAAGTGACAGATGAGTGTTTTTAGTTTTTTTTTTTTGTTCAGTTGTTTCAATTTTTTTTCCCAAAATATGGATTTAAAAAGGCACCATGGAAGGTGAAAAATATTGATAAACATTCAGTGGAAATTAGGATAATGGCAATTGTGTCTGTGTCTAGTTTCATTGTGCTAGGTCTGTCAAAGAGATGATCAACCGATCACAATAATTGCGGAGATCACTTTAATGTAATTGAGAAATTTAGCATTTTGATATGCATTGAGGGTTTATTTTTTTGTTTAGTATATATATATATATTTGGTTTTTAAATGTTCAGGTGTGATGTTCTGTTTATCTTCAAATGAAAGTCCAGTATGTACATTACCACTTGGGGAGAGAAAATATTATTTTTCAGCATTCCTCTTTTCAACATAACTTTGGATGTTTTTTTTCCTCTTATCTTGGAAAAATGAGAAATTCAGAAGAATGTTCATGCTACTATTTTCATAAAACAAAAAAGCAAAAAACAAAACATTGGAGCTTCAAATCAGCACCCTAAATGTGGTTCATATTCCTTTTTTTTGTAAATATAAATAAAAAAAAATAAAATGACAGTCATTATTCACTGATAATCTTCCCTGTTTATTTGATGTCGCAATTGGGGTCACACTTTATATTATGTGGCCTTAACTGCTATGTACCGTACAGTAAAAGCATGTATGTACCCAGTAAGTGCATAATATCAAATTATTAATGTTTTCATTTGTTTTCTATGAATTAAGTTCATAGTAGTTAAGGCCACCTAATACCACCAGCATCCTGTCAGTCTTTTCTTGTTAATGGAATTTAAAAAGTTTTAGCATAGAGAAAGGTTTTTAGTGAATACGATTTTTTTTAGCATGGTGCATGTAATGGACAGCCTTTTATTCTTTTTTAGTCAAACTGTTTTTCATTTTTCTAATTCCTTAATCAAAAATCCCTTCTGTTATTAACTAAAGGTAATTTTAGCTTTTTTTTTTTTTTTAAATATTATTTAATGTGATTGTGATCATGTTATTTTAAAGTCCAGTTTTCACTATGGGTTAGTTCACCAAAACTGAATGTTCACTCTCATGTTGTTCCAAACCTGTAAGACCTTCAGAACATTAATTAGGATATTTCTGATAAAATCCAAGAGCTTTCTGACCCTCCACAGACAGCAATGCAGCTACCATACATTAGGCCAAGAAATTAAGGACATCATAGTCCATGTAACATCAGTTGTTTAAATGTAATTTTATAAAGCTACTAGATGTTTTGATGTGCATTCACAAGAGTACTATGATGCATAGTTTATTACATTTGAAATATGGATATTTATCTTATAGGAGGCCTTTATTCACCCCCCAGAGCCATACTAGGGACGTTTTATTATGTATGTGTGCACTTTTTTTTTAACATCTTCTGAACTGTACACAAACACCTGCTTATTCCAATTGAAAGGCTTGGAGGGACCAGAACAATTTTTAATGTCACTCTGACTGGATTCGTCTGATAGAAGAAATATCACACACGCCTAGGACACTTCAAAGGTGAGCAAAACAATGAAACTAATTTTTATTTCTGGGTGAATTAAGCCTTTAATAGTGAGTATCGGTTTTTAAAAAAAGGCTTACCTGATTTAGAGTTTTGTTTTTCAAAGTAAAATTACCTAATTAGACAGCTTTTGGTCCCTCCTCTCAATTTGCAATGATTACCTTCAGAGCTATGAACATTTAAGATTATGTTTATGTTTTAATGGTGTTGGTGGGTAAAGTAGGCTGTACACATTATTTACAGTGACATGACGATATGTATATTTCTGTGGGTGCTATTTCAACCTTAATGGCTTCAAAACACACTAAACCATTGCAGAGAGAGCAAGTGAAAGAGAGAGGATTGCAAAAAGAGAATAATCAAAATTGTTAATGGTGCAACATTTTTTTTTTCTTTTTGTTTTTGTACAAGTCAGACTACCACACCATTGTAAAAATTACTATTTGCTGCTTGGAATTCATAAGACCAAGCTTTTAAAAAAGGTTATATGAAAAAGTCTAAATAATTGGTCTAAAAAAATTATGCTTGAATGTTTAAACAGCTAAACTGACCAGCTGTGTTTTAACATTTTTCAAATTTTTCATACATATAAAATGAATTTCAACCATGTGTACAAATTTAGGTGTTTGTTGTTATAATACAAACTGCAATATATGCCCTGCATATACTACTTTTCATCAGTCACTACAAATCTATTATCAAAACACAAAAAATGAATGTGACAAATTCTCAAGCAGCAAATAGTGCACTGATCATCGCTGCAAAGCCTTGAGGTTTAAAGCCTGATGGCCAAGGGGCAGCAAAGGTGATGCGTGCATTCACCCTGGTCACTAGAGATACTTCTGTGACTGGCATGTTGATTGACATACTGAAAACGGAGAATCTACATGGACTCCCCCTGTGAATCATCATCTTCCAGAGACAAAGGCAAGTATAAATCCTAGAGGTGAAGACAAGGTAGAAAGACAAAGTTAAATAAAGACAAACTAGAGTTACATTTACAAAATAATGAGGAACAAGGCTTTGTCCGGAATGGATTACTAGCATTCTGCTTTTATAAGGTACTTTTTTCTGATCAGATATCATTATAGATATCACTTAAAAATTCAAGGCAGGTGTATATATATATATATATATATTTTTTAAATCTGCAATCGTTTAACCTTTAAATCATTTAATGCTCACTTTGTTTGCCATGGGTCACAAAGGGTGTTTTCCATGACATCCTGTGATTTACAAAAAAACTATACGATACACCAAAAATGCAACATAATTACAAAGCGAAACTATTTATTTGTATGCTGCAATCTAAATCTGTAATTTGTGTTTTATTTCCTTTTATATTCGCTACGAATTGGGTAGGTTAACTTTTGAATGATGTGAATAATGAATATAAAGTTACTTAAAGTTTTTTTCCCGCCAATGATTTGTACATTTTAAAGGTTGAAATACCTCTAAACTGCAAATTTTATCAACGTTAAAAACATACAAAAATAAACTTTTTGGGCTTAAATATTAGGTATTATTGCAGCATGTTCTGGTATATACTTCTCTGGTACATACATGGCAAATATATTGTACAAATATAAGTTCAAGGTACTTACCTGAAGTATATGTACATGGTAACAAATAAGAAAAAAAGTCTAGGTTACGAAGGTAACCCACGTTCCCTGAAGGAGGGAACAGAGATGTTACTCATCTGAGAGACAGTTGTTACTGAAGCAGTTGGTTGGGGGTGAGGAGCACATGTTAACCATTTCTATGGTTATTATATCAATAGGATTATGGATATAATTGAAGGGAAACACGGCCTTCTGACTGACTGTGGAATATTGGGATTTGTAGCTACAACCTACTGGTAGCCCTACAGATATCTGCTAGCAAGGCACCGTGAGTCAACAAATAAGATGAAGCAACACTCCTTGTTGAGTGGGCTCTCAATCCTAAGGGGCACGGCTCTCCATGGTATAGATAAACCAGGGAGATGGCATCAACCACCCAATGGGCCAACCTCTGTTTGGAGACAGCATTCCCTCTCTGCTGACCACCATAGACAAAGAGCTACTGGGGCAGAGCTTGCAGGTTCACCACCTGATCGCGGAAGGGCGTGGTAGGAATCTTGGGCACATAGCCAGGCCGGGGTCTCAGGAAAATGTGAGAATCAGCTGGGCCGAACTCTAGGCACTCTTTGTCGACAGAGAAGGCTTGTAGGTCCCCTACCCTCTTGATGGAAGCCAATGCAGCCAGGAGCGCTGTTTTCAGCGTAAAATATTTTAAATCCACTGATGCAAGTGGCCCGAATGGGACCTGCCGCAGGCCACATAGGGCTTGAGAGGAGAACCAGTTGATGAACAGACCCCATCTCAGTGCGTAAGCCTGCCTCGTAGAGGGAGCTCTTGCCTGAGTGATAGTTTCTATCATGGCCGAAGAGAGGCCGGAGAGGTTTGCCAAATCATGCCCATCCCCTGATAAAGGAGGTCTTTCCTCAAAGGGATTTTCCAGAGAGGGGCTGCCATGAGGAGCATGAGGTCGGCAAACCAGGTCCACGAGGGCCAGTGTGGCGCTACCAGCATTAGGAGGAGCATTAACCTGCTCCTCGTTCTCACTGATCTTGCACATTGTCTGTGCTAGGAGGCTCACTGGGGGAAAGGCATACTGGCCCATGTGACCAACTGTGTGCCAGTGCATCACTACCGGGGGTCGCCTTGAGGGAGTAGTACAACCAGCAGTGGGCAGACTCGGGGTAGGCGAAGAGGGCTTTCTTGGCCTCGCCAAAGTGTCTCCATATCAGCTGGACTACCTGGGGGTGGAGCCGCCATTCTCCAGGGTGGGTGGACTGCCGTGAGAGCTGGTCAGCTGCACAGTTGTGTCTCTTAAATATGAACAGCGTGCAGCGATTTCAGCCACGTTTGACTCAACAGAAGCAGATGGCAGGAAAGTTGTGACATGCGATGTGAGCGCAATGTGTGACATTGCCTCGGTCTGCCATTGAACTGTAGAGAACTCCTGGGCCAAGTCCTCGACAATGTAGCCGAATAGGCCGACCTGGGAGATGGGAGGTTCAGCCACAGATGTACAGGTTCAGCCACAGATGTTACTCCTGGACCACGGTTGTGGACATCACCTGGCCAAGGGCACGCTCTGATGCTGCGGAAGACATCTCCTCATCTCGGGGAACACCGAAGGACACACTCGGCCCGGTTAAGGGGTCAGTGGTCTCCTCCGGGAGGACTATGTGAAGGGGCAAAAGTCTGTGGGGCTTTTACACCAGACGGAACATTCTGGACCGTCACCAAGTGCATTGGTCCATATCCCCAACTTGAGTACTGCGCAGCTTATTCTGTACATAAACTAACAAGTACATACACCAGTACTTAGATAGTAAGTGTCTGGAAATAGGACTGTAAAATAAAGTGAACCATTTTACACAGTAATTACTAGTTCTTCAAATTTTGTAAACACTGTTGTGAAGAGCAATTTAGCATTCATGCACACTTGTTTGTACCACAGTATGTGTCTTGTTTGTTACCACATAATAGCATAAAATCATTCTGTAGGTATTACACATGTACATATCATTAGTATGTACAGTAATGTCAGTTACTACATATGGATACTGTAAGGATGTGCCTGTTTGTGCCCACTTGTCCTTAAATTAGTACTACATATTTACCATGTATATACATTAGTAAGTAGAGTAAAGTGCCTAATTATTCACCATGTATGTGCATTACCTGTAAGTCCCACTAAACATTAGATGTCTGACGGACGTGCAGATTATGTCTATATTGTCTAAATATAGACATATCTGTCTAAATTTATGTCTAAACGACGTGCAAAGTAGGTCCACTATTTGGACGTCTAACCAAGATCCAGTTTGGAAGTCAATATGCAGTTAAACATTTGAACGCCAGACTACGTAACTTTTTGGACAATCAATATAGGTTATTTGCGTTTTAACATTATTTGTTATTTAATTATTTACTAGGTACATCCCATACTATAAAAAATACATATTTTCTGGCCAAAATTCTGGCCATATATTTCAAAAGTATCCTTTATTTAAAATGTATTTAGTGCAGTAATAATAATAATGTTTACGTAAACACTTATACGTATGAATACGTAAAGTATGTTTTTTTACACAAATATCTATCTATATATATATATACATATATAAGTGTGTGTACATATGTTTAAGTATATATTAGAGTATGAGAATAAATTTATAATATGTATGTTCCTTCACTTTTATATATTTAGTCAGTTTTGCTTAGTTATTATACTTACTAGGATTCATTAAGTTTCAGATAATTTTTGATGAGTAAAATTACTTGCTGCTATGAGTAGGCCTTAATATTCAGGTCGCCACAAACAAACTAATGACATTAATTCACCAGTGGGGGGCAGCCGTGCGCTAATGTGTTGATAATGTGCAACAAAACAACAAAAAAAAAAGAAGTAATGTAGGCGAGCTCATGAGAGCCAGCAACATTTGAATTTGCGCTCTGAGATTACTGAACCGAGAAGAAGGAGTCGACTGCCACTGGATAAAGACTGATTTCTACACAAAAATAAAAATTAAAAATGTGTGTTTATGAAAGTATAATTCACGAACATGCAAAAAGTCGCCAAGATGAGCTTTCAGCAGGTTTTAAAGTCAATATTTAAGTGCCACTTTTTTGACTAATAGAGTTAATTGTTCAGGCAAACAGTAATCTTTTGCAGTGTTCCCGCAATAGTTTTATAAAAATGTGATGCTTTAATCTTTTCAATTCGAAATGTTAGCTATATATTTTTAATGTTGTGTACATTTTGTGATAATTAATACGTTTAAGATTAATTAGTTATTTTTCTTTAAGTAATTGAAAATAGGAATAATGGGAAATGCTACTGAGTTGGTTTTATAACTGAGATCTTAAATAGATGTGTATAAAAATGGCCTTTCTTTATTTTTTATTTCTGTAAAGCATCCAGATATTTAGAAATAAATTTTGTAACAACACAATTTGCTTTTAACTGAATTATTTTTTAATATTTAGGACAACAGTCTTCTCTGAACAGCATCTCATCACGCAAGCTTCAGTCAGTACACTGCAGGTGAGCTATTTTATTAGCTGTTATACCCAGCAGTTTTGACTTTATAAACACTGCTACACTTTATTGACAATTTCAAATAATTTCTTGCGGATGCAGTACACCTGTAACCACTATATTTCTTGTATTTTTATCTATTTTACTTTATTTATTTTTCAGATTTAAGAGGACATTTCACATCCTACAACCTATAAAATGTATGTTGCTACTTTAATTATACAGAATATTGCAAAATAAACAATGATGACTTAATTGGAACTTTGACTAATATCTGTACTGTATTTTATGTTTTAATCTTATTTTCAATTATTTTTTTTCTAGAACCCAAATTTGACGACAATTTATTTTTTTTTGTGACTACCTCAGTAACTTATACATCCAACCTTTTGGAAGTACTCCTAGTTTCATCTTAAACAAAGAGTAATGAGTAACATAGAGTAATGTATAGTGGACATATCTCATGAATCCTTTCATAAACAAAGTGTAGAGAGTGTAAATAAGAGACATTGAGAGCGAGCATTGTTGATTATAATACAGCTTTGTGATATTGTGAATCAAGATGAGTTGAAAGCTTTTAATAATTTTTAAGGGTGTTTGTAAATGAGATATTGATTTAATACAGCAGTTAAATAAACAAGAATTTATTACTAAGTGACCTACATTGTCTGGCTATAACACTTTTCAGGACGAGAGCCTAGCCCTCCCCCTGACATCACACTGGCGCAGCCCCCGCTTGTCTCACCACCTCGAGAGGAAGAGTCCCCTGTCCGCTAGAGGAAGCCCGTACCTCCGCTTCGGCGAGCGACCTGGTTTCTTTCGGGGTATCATACGACGAGCTGCTGGAGGACGCGTCCTTAGCAGCTTCACATGCGGATGAGCTGTCGGGCTTGGAGGACCCCGCCCCATCTGCTCCGTCTGAAGCCAGCTCAACTAAGCCTAACATGGATGCTGAGCTCTTCCCTATCCTCACCAAGGCTGTCTCCGAGCTGGGTCTGTACTGGTCTCCTCCGGAGGAGCCTGTGAGGAGCAGGCTCGACAAGTGGTACGTTGCGTCAGCGCTCCACTCCTTTTTTCCTGGAGGTCCATGACAAGCTCACCAAATCGTGGAAATCACCTTACTCCGCCAAGCTGAAGAGCAGAGCCTCCACCACCTTCGCCTCGCTAGACGAAGCAGCGGAGAAGGGGTACGAGGCCACCCATCTCTGCCCCCTGTCTTCAGCTGGATGGACTAGCGCACCCTTCAAAGCCCTTCATGACCACATCTGCGCTGGCTGGATGAGCCTTCTCATCTGCCGGGCAGGCCGCCCTTCGCTCTCCATGCTATGGCGGTGCTGCAGGTGTTCCAGGTGAAGCTCCACGCCATTTCCGAGAGACTGCCTGATGCTGAGATGGTGAGGGAGCACCGTAGCGCAACGGACCTTGCACAGAGGGCTACGAAGGTGACGGCCCAAGCCATCAGCCGTTCCATGGCCAGCCTTGTCGTGCTGGAGAGGCATCTGTGGCTCAACTTGATGCAGATAAAGAACTCGGACAAGACTCCTTTTCTGGACACGCCCATCTCTCCAGCGGGTCTGTTTGGTCCCTCCGTTTAGGGATTCACCGAGCGCAGAAAGCGTCGCAAGCCATGCGGCACTTTTTGCCAAAGAGGACTGCCTCTGCTAGCTGCTCGAAGCCGGCAGCACAGCAGCCCAAGCAGCCCAAGCAGCAGCCCCACAGTGCTCAGTCTCAGAAAACGGAGCTGCAGAGACACCGCTCCCGCTCTGCGAACCGCCGCTTCCCCTCTTCGAGGAGACACGGTCCCCGGCCCAAGAGCACGCTGGACACCGAGGTGAGGAAGTCCTCCTAACCAGGAAGCGGCCAGGCAACAGTCTCACCGATGCCGGACCGCCCTGAAAGCTGCGATGCTGCCGTCAACTCCCGCTGCCCCGGGAAGCCCCAGGCATGGTAAAACACCAATTTGCTGCACAAAAAAGGCCCGTAAAAGCGTCCTTGCAGCACACCTTTTTAAAGGCGACCACAAAAACTCACAAAAAGAGCAGTTTTGCACAATCACAAAATGTCACAAGTTATCAGTCCCTACACAGCGATATAACTATAGACATAATTAAACCCTTAGCGCTCCGCCTGAATGCCTGGCGTGCCATTCCCGGAGTGTCAGACTGGGTTTTGGGGATAATAGAAAAAGGCTACAGCCTTCAGTTTGCCGAAAGGCCAAGGCCCTTCAGCAAAATCCTACACACTTCGGTCCCGAGCCCCGCGAGTGCTGACAACCGAAGTAGACACGCTGCAGTCAAAAGGGGCGATTCAAGTGGTTCCACCCTTGAAGACTAAAAAATAAAGAAAAAAAGGACATTAGAGCAGGTATTTTCTGATCCCCAAGCTCAGATCCATTTTAGACTTAAGGATTTTGATTTTGAATCGCTCCCTTCACAAATGGACCTTCAAAATGCCAACTCTGCCGAAAATACTCTCGCAAATTCAGCCATTTTCAATTTGGCCGTCTCGCTGGACCTGAAAGACACTTACTTTCATATTCAGATAGCTCCCCATCACAGGCCATTTTTGAGATTCGCCTTCGAAGGGATTGCATATCAATATACGGTCCTCGCCTTCGGTCTCTCCCTAGTTCCCCGTGTATTCACGAAATGTATGGATGCAGCGCTTTCCCCTCTAAAAGCGATGGGAATCCGCGTGCTGAATTAACTAGACGATTGGCTCATTCTAGCCAGATCACGGAGGGAAGCGGAGAGGCACAGGGAAATTCTACTCAACCATCTGCATCAACTGGGACTCAGAGTGACCTTCGCAAAGAGCCAACAGATGTTTTTCTGGGAACAGTGATAGACTCAGAGCGAAAGACCGCAGCGCTCTCACCAGAGCGGGCCGCGAACATTCGAACGAGCACAGCCTCCTTCGAGCCCAGCCCCAGGTGCACTCTGAAAGCTTTCCAAAGGATGCTCGGTTTAATGTCAGCAGCCTTGCCCGTCCTGGTTGTGGTTAAAGCAATGGGTGCCGCCACGAGTCTGGCGTCTTGGGCGGGAAAAAGCTCAGAGTGAATGCAGCTTGTGTTGCGGCGCTGTGCCCATGGAAAGACATTCGCTGGCTACAAAGAGGGATCCCTCTCTATGTGATGAACAGTTCTCCTCACAGACGCCTCCAAGACAGGATGGGGCACGCTGTACGAGGGCTCGTCAGCCTCCGACCTGTGGTCAGAGGAAGACAGCAGATTACAAATGATGGCAGTGTGTCACGCGTGTCACTTCTTCCTTCCACTCCTGAGGGGCAGTCACATTCTGGTGCGCTCGGACAGTATGACAGTGGTGTTTTACATAAATCACCAAGGGGGTCTTTCATCAAAACGCCTCTACAAAATGGCAGCAAGCCTCCTAAAGTGGGCTCTGCCGAACTTTCGCTTGATAAGAGCATCACATATACCGGTCCTTCTCAACCAGTGCGTGGACATGCTGTCCAGGGGAAAGGTCAGCCCGTCAGAATGGACGCTGACATGTGAGGTGGCCAGCTGGTCTTTGCCATCCACCTTTATCAGGTTTAATAATCTGGACATCCCAGCATTACATGCCAGGGTCCTCTCTGCGGAGTAACTCTCGCTGTTCACTGCTGAGACCGTTTTAACCTGGCCTCGAACTCGCTTCTCTGTGAAGTCTCACTCGCAGCGCTGAAAAGCGCTTTATTGTCTCTGAACTCCCTCCTGCAAAGCGAGTCAGATGGGACTGATCGTCATTATAGGCTCACTAACTGCAGTTCTCAGCTTCAGTTATAGCCTGACAGACTTTCTCTCTGAGCTTCACTTGCTGCGCTATACAGTGCTTTATTGCCTGACTAAACTCCCTTCCAAAAAAGCTAGTTAGATCAAACTTATTGTCACTACGGGCTCCCTAACTGCAGCCTCTCAGCTTCAGTTACAGCCCGACAGAATTACACTCTGAGTTTCATTTACAACGTTATACAGTGCTTTATTATCTAACTAAACTCCCTTCTGTAAAGCTAGTCAGTCAAAGTCATTGTTGCTCTATGCTCCCTAAACTGACTTCAGCTGCGATGTAAGACGCTAATACTTTAACAACTCTCTGACCTATGAGAGTTACTATAGTTTGTGCTTGTTGACTGCTGTATCCCAC
The DNA here is from genome assembly GCA_034779775.1 of Enteromius afrohamiltoni. Classification (NCBI taxonomy): domain Eukaryota; kingdom Metazoa; phylum Chordata; class Actinopteri; order Cypriniformes; family Cyprinidae; genus Enteromius; species Enteromius afrohamiltoni. The sequence goes on along the minus strand of JAUYWG010000037.1, from coordinate 266,579 downwards.
ATCAGTCGCTGCCTGGTTACAAACACAGTAAATGCGCTCAAAACCAGCCCAAAATGGCCCAGCTTAAGAGCGTTATAATCATAACTGTTTGACTTTTGCGCTCAAAAGGAGACAGCTCGTTATGATTACATCACTTGTACATTCTATTGCCTGGCCACGTTAACGCCATGGGTATAGACGCATAAGCCTCCAAGTGATTGGACAAGAGTGCTTGTGACGTATGAGGCTTCGGGTTTCCCCTAGGTCCGCTCTCAGGCTTCAAGATTCCAGACCTTATAGCACGGCAGGATTGTACTGTGATTGTACTGTGTCTTAGCAAGACGCAGTACGAGTGAATGTCGAAAGGGAACGTATAGGTTACTCACGTAACCACTGTTCCCTGAGACATGGAACGAGTACTGCGTTCTGGGCCGTGCAATAAGAGGCCTTCGCTTTATTCGAACTAACCTGAAGATGGCTGGTGGGCCCTTGCCTTAAATAGACAAGGGGCACGCCCCATCACACCACCATGGCGCCACCTGCTGTCATTGGAGCAGAGATATCACGCCATGGGGTGTGGTCGACGGCATGGCCCGCTGTTCGCGGGGCCTTGCCCATTGGTTAAAAATAGTCCCCAATACAGCGGCCAATGCTAGAATAGGCTTCAGTTAGGGGGAAAAAGGAGTTTTCCCCATACGTCTTAGCAAGACGCAGTACTCGTTCCATGTCTTAGGGAACAGTTGTTACGTGAGTAACCTATACGTTCTTTGATATTAATGGTAGTTGGCAGAAAATTTAACTAATCTGTTCTTAGTAATGTTTGTGCAAGTTAAAAACAATAAAGATGGAAATGAGTGGCGATTGAGTTGTGATATGACTACAGTTATGTACGTGAGCCTATAAGCAGTATAAAATGTCAAAAATGAGTTTAAGTTTGATGTAGAAATGCGTCCACAATAACTACATTTGTCAGTCTGCACCTTCAGGGGACTAAAATTGGACGTTCAAAAATGATGTGCAAAAGATGTCATTTGGACGTGTCTTTGCGCAGTGGGGTGACCATCCATGTCTGTATGTACAAACTAAGACATGTACAGCTGTGCTTCTAATTTGTTACCATGCAACTACAATTCAAATAAGTATGTGTTACCACTCATTTGCCTGTATACAGTAGGCACAAAATATTTACCATGTATGTACCAGGGAAGTACACATACTATAAAATCAAGTGTTACCATAAATATTATAGTAACATGCCATTACAAGCATATTTATTATAAATAAAAAATAAACAAATCAATGGTGGTTTAGGTGGTTAACGTATATAGATACAAGAAATAACAGAATATTACCTTCTGTTTGCGAGTGTTGCCAGGGCTAGTAGGGGTCGAGATGGGAGACTGCTTAGAGATGGGAGTAGAGAGCTGACTACTGGAGCCTGTTCCATTAGCTAAACAAGGAAAGAAAAAGTACAAATGTGAAAGAGAAGGATAAATAAAGGGTCATGGACAGAAATATTAAGGTAAAAGAAAAGACAAATTGTGGGGTTAAGCATTGTCTCCCCTCCTCCTGTGTGTAATCATGTTGTCAACTATCGTCTAGCCAACTACTGTATCTGTGTTCTGGAACTCATTTACACATCTCTCTATGAATAGTGCCAGTTGCTATGATACACTAGAGCCGTGTTTACATGTGAGAGTGGTGTGATCATGTGTACTCAAGTACTAAAAAACAGAGCTTTTATTTTAAGCAGCCTAAAAAAAAAAAAAAAAGCCTAAAGACCAGGTGCCAGTCCTTAAAAGCGATCCAGCTAACAAATAACTAAAACAAAGAGAATGTCAGAAGAAATGCAAGGAGATATGTAAAACTTCTTTAAAAGTGCTGATCTTAGCCTTTCATGTGCCAATTAAACGATTAACTTTGCCATGCGATCACAATCTGTTACATTTAAAAAAGCAAAACGATTTCAAATAGACCTATAAAAAGTTTGCATCAGATGCAAAATGTGAAATGCTATTAATTGTGATTATTTGGTTTAAAAAGTACTAGATACATACACCTGTAACATTATAGCCTAACAACATTTCTTTAAACTCTGTTTAAAAATAAATAATGATGTGAAATATAGAAAGAGAGAACCAAGAGAACTAAAGGGATGATGTAAAGACAGGAATGGAAGTTAAACAAAAAATAGCCAAATAGAAAGTACTCAAAATGTCTTTGTTCATTTATTTCAAAAAGAGGTCATAGCAATACAAAACATTAATGATGGATTTTAAAACAAGAGGTGACACATAAAGAAACATGAAAAGAAATATGTTTTAAAAAAAAATGTGTCTAGCCACTAGTGAGTGTGCAAGAACATGGAAACATATATTTCTTTAATGTCTTTACATTAAAAACCTCATGAAAACATAATTTGTTCTGTTCTGCTTTTAGTACATGCCTGACTTTTTTGTTTTGAAGTTATCTACACTGTGCACAGTAATATTATTACATTTGATAAAATTTTAGCACATTATTATGTACACATTATTTTAATTTAATTACATTTATTATTGTTATTTTAAGACAAAGTCTATCAAATATTCAGTAATTATTCACAAAACTTGAATGTGTAGACGAGTTGATACATATATCTTCTGTCTCAGTGCATGCACTTAATCACTCTAGCGTGCGGCATGTTAGCATGTAGCTTAGCACCATTTATTCCTTAGGATCCAAACATGGAAGCATTTAGAAACAACCAAACACTTCTACGTTTTCCCTAGTTACATGAGTAAGTATGGTGACACAAAATAATTAATCCTATAATAATTTATATAGTTATCTTATCTGTTATTTTGTGTCAACATACTCATGTAACTATCCATGTAACCTTCATTAAATCGGGAAGACGTAAAAGTGTTTGGTGGTTTCTAAATGCATCCTGTTTGGATCCTAAAGAAAAAAATGGAGCTAAGCTATACGCTAACATCATGGCACTGCAAGCAAGAGTGATTAAGTGCATGCATTGAGACGGGAGAGATATGTATCAATTCATCTAAGTTGAGGGAAGACCATAGTTTGATATGGAAAAACTGGCGTTTTCCCTTAATAATTTAATTTTAGATGGCAAGTCAAGGCATGACGCTGCTGTGTATTAAAAGGTCAAAGAGAACATATTAAAGATTCCCTTTTCCTTGTTAACAAAATATCATCACTTTCCCAACCACCACTTTTGCAATTAGGGTACCTCTACCTCTTTTAATACCTGTACTTCACCATATGAAGGTGTTGATGGAATACGGTTTGCCGGAGTTTCTTTGTGTAGGTGCCATAAATGTCACATAGCTTCTTATTTATTCGTGTTTATTCTGTAGTATGAAAGCATGGCTTGTACATACCCCTTTGGCCCTAATCATCTTGCTTACAATCGTGTTGCTTAGACGATTGAGTGAGATTCCCTTTCTAAAATATTAAACATGTAATAGAGTAACATCTAATTTCTTAGATCAGATTTAGTAATCAATATTACTAAAATGTTCATTACTAAAAAGTATTAAATGCTTATGCACACAGAATGTTAATCGCATATGCTGATACAAGAACACATACAAACATCACCAATTAAAAGATTACCACATAATAACAAAAATCAGCTTGTCAAGGTGCTAAAAATCTCATAAAATATAAAACAACAGATAATTCAAAATAATAATGCATAATTTAACTATGTAAACAAAGAAAGTGCTAATATAATTATATAATATCATGGAGAAGCTGTTTAGAATGAAATAAAGTGTATTAAAACCTATCTAAATTAAAATCTATCATTCATGCAAGAAATTGTGGTGTTTTAGCTGTGAATTAACTAATTAGTAAAGCTTCATGGGTTTAAACATGTTGAGCTGACATGCGTCACATAATTATAGGCTCACTGGAATCAGCTGGTGACTTGCAGCGTCGGACGGGACCAGGACTCTTAGTAGAGCCCCTCTGTCCTTTGGGGGCCTTCATCACCCGACACTCTACAGCAACAACAAATAAAAGGTAAGGTATGCCTTTAAAAGTATGAAGAAAAATACAATCTTGAAGTATACAAAGCAGAGAATTCAACAACTATTGCAGTGACAAATTCCATGTGAGAAAAATGCATCAGTAATTAATAAGGTATACATAGTGTCAAATGAAGTATTTATGACCCTGATTTATGACCCTTTTATTGTTTTATGACCCTTAGGAATTTATGAGGGGCAATAAAAACTGTACACCTGTTGCACATCTGGACTGTACACCCCTCAAACACATCCTGTCATAAATTCCTCTGGAATGTTAATGAGTGCTTTACATCCTGTTATAAAACAAAGTCACAAAATTAAGTATTTATAATGTTTTTATTTAATTATATTCTGAACAGAAATCAGATGATTGTGTGTCTGTATGCTTGGATGACTGCTTGAACTGCAGCCAGTGACGACCTGAGAGAGTTACCCTCAGCCATCCATCAGTGTGTTCCCCAGCTGTGTAGGTTCTATCTAAAATTGGCAGAGAGAAAAAACACAAAGAAACGTGAAAGTGAATAAAAGTTTTTTTAAAGGAGTAGGTGAAATTAGCAATAATGAATGGATGGTTATAACAGGTTTAATCAGCGATAAAAAAATAAGATAATTTTGGTATGCCAATCGCATTGTAACAGAAAATCCACTCTTCATATGATTTTAAACAATAGTTTTTTGCCACAGTGTTTGCACTCTATAAATGAAGTCTTTTTTAAACATTGAAATAGAATACTTCTAGTTGTATGTATTTAAACCAAGATTCATCTATTTGAACACTTTCAAATCTTCAACATCTAATCAAAAAATAAAAAAGTACGTAGAACAAACATAAAAACATTAAAAACAAAAAATGTAAAAACTGATTAATTGATTATAATGATTTAAAAATTATTTAAAATATGTTTAAGATTGTCAAAACAAAATGCAATCAGACGAAACACGGTGTTGCACAAATCACCATATGAGATTTGAGTCTAGATTTATATGTAGCTACTGTTTTAGTTCATTTGATCTCTTCTGTAAGCTGGATCCAATTGATGATTTAGAACATTTGTTCACTTCCGATATCTGTTTCCTACTGTTGGGGATTGTAATAACTAGCAGATTCCCCTGTTTTGTGTGAAGCTTCTGTATTTTAAACTGTTTCGAACCTAATGTTTCGAGTATTCTGTTAGGTTTATATTTTGTGATCATATCTGCATTGTGTTTTGATCCTAGGCCTTTGAGTAATATGCAAGCGAGTAAAAGAACTTTAAAACAAATCTACATACTGTATAACTGAAAGCCTGTGATAAATGTAAATGTAAATGTAAATGTAAATGTATAAAGACATGACAGGAGACAAGCCATCTAATTCATACGTTGTTTTTGTGATGATGGTGTGCTGATTTAGTTATTGTATTGACATGGTGTTTTGTTCCTTTTTGTTTAAATACTTCAATCTAGACACCACGGCCTGCGAAGTCCCCAGAGCTCACAGTCTCTCATCACCGTCATGCCTCTAACATGTAAGTGCAAACACACATACAGTGTGGGTTAAACACTTATTTTAAAATAATCTGTAACTTGGCATTTTCTTGGATCTATATGGAATATAAGCATAGGAATTAGGATAATTGTATAAGATTGTTATTTGTATTCGTTTTAATGAACAGTGACATTATTTTGTACTGACATTTAGCCAAACAAGCAGTTAAAAAGACAATATTGAAGCAAACCTATAGGTTGGATAGAAGCTGTAGAAAAGATTCAACATCAGGGGAGATAGGAAAAAAACAAAAAACAAATGTGCTGTCTGTGGACTAGAAAGAAGACGAGGTTAAGAACTGGGGGTCCGTAGTCTGAATAGCACATTATATATTTTAGTGAAACATCCTACTGCTTTTTGTGATGTGTGTCAGATACTCAAAGCCACAAAACATGTACTTATAAATTGCTGCAGATGCAAAGGCCATAGGAGGAAAATGATGTAAGAATTAAGAACAGACAGGGCTGTAGTGGTACAGCTCAAAGTTGCATTGTCAAGCGGGTGATTGTGTCATGATCTGGTCATGATCCATTCATCTCCTGGACCACCTACCGGATTGTTCACTGGGGGGGCGACCTGTCAGGAGTTATGCCTTCAGGCCACGGCTGGGACGTGTTCCGGGGAGTCCGAGGTCCCCGACGTCAGGCTGGACGGGGTCCCTGCTCCGTACCTCGACCTGGCCGAGGTCTTTAGTAAGAGACGTGCTGCCATCTTACCACCTCACCATCCTTACGATCTGGCTATCGTCCTCGTGCCGGGCGCGGTACTTCCCCGTGGCCATTTGTACTCCCTGCCATCCACTGAACATCAGGCGATGGAGGAGTAAGTGGCGGAAGGACTCCGGGCCGGTACCATCCGTCCTTCCAGCTCTCCTGCGGCCGCGGGGTTTTTCTTCATGAAGAAAAAGGACGGGGGTCTTCGTCCGTGTGTTGACTATCGGGGACTCAATCAAATAACCATCAAGAAACGTCATCCACTCCCTCTTACCAACACCACCCTGGTGCCCGCTTCTTCACTAAGCTGGACCTACGGAGCGCCTACAACTTGGTCCGCATCAGGGAGGGTGATGAGTGGAAGACGGCCTTCATAACCCCCACTGGCCACTACGAGACGTTGGTTATGCCGTTTGGTCTGTGCAATAATCCAGCTGTGTTCCAGCAATTCATCAATGACGTTCTCCGGGACATGCTGGGTAGGTGGTGTTATGCTTACTTGGACGACATCCTCATCTATTCAAAGACTCTCGAGGAACACACCCAGCATGTCCGAGCAGTTCTTCTGAGGTTGCTGGCCCACCATTTTGGAGAAATGTGCCTTTCACCAGCACACCACCACATTCCTTGTCTCCCGACAACATCAGCGTGAAACCACCACCTTGGAACCCGCGCCTGTTCTGCCACCTCAGATCATCTTTGCACCTCTCCAGTGGGGTTAGAAGAGAGAGTTCGCCAGAGTCACAGCCTGGAACCACCACCACCGGAGACGCCCGCTGGAAGACTCTTTGTGCCCAACCATCTCCGCCAAGAAGTCCTTCAGTGGGGCCACCATTCCACGTTGGCAGGCCATCCGGGAGTCCAGAGGACCATCTCATTCATTGAGAGGGCGTTTTGGTGGATGTCGTTGTGGAGAGATGTACGGGAGTACGTCCAGGCATGTACCATCTGGCTCGCTCAGAGACCACCAACTCTCCCACCAACGGCGAGCTGCAGCCCCTCCCCATCCCCAAACGCCCCTGGAGTCACATCTCTGTGGATTTCGTCACTGGACTCCCCGAATCCCATGGGAAGAACACCATCCTGACCATCGTGGATCGCTTCTCTAAGGCTGTGCACCTGGTGGCTCTCACCGGACTCCCCTCGGCTAAAACCACCGCGGAGCTCATACTCGAAAACATAGTCCGCTTGCATGGGTTTCCCAAGGACATCGTCTCGGACAGAGGGCCCCAGTTCACGGCTAAGTTCTGGCAGGCCTTCTGCCATCTGGTCGGTACCACCTCCAGCCTGTCTTCTGGTTTCCATCCTCAGACTAACGGCCAGACGGAGCGGGCCAACCAACAACTGGAGCGCTTCCTTCGATGTTTTGCAGGCGAACATCAGCGCTCCTGGGATCGCTACCTCGTCTGGGCTGAGATTGTGTTCGAACATCAAGAGCCGGAGGTTGATGTCCCGTCCGCCCAACAGTTGGTGCTGGCGGCTTTGGCAGCATGCCCGAAACGCCATCCAGAGGGCCAACCAACGCTACACCAATCAACACTGCCACCGGCACCCTCCGGGACCATTGTTCCATGTTGGAATCCAAGACTGAATCCAAGAAGCTCACTGCACGTTTCATCGGACCCTACAAGATCACACACCAGATTAACCCTGTCACCTTCCGGCTCCAGCTTCCTGCTTCCCTCCGGATCCATCCTGTATTCCATCAATCTCAACTGAAACCTGTCTTCTTCTCCCCTCTGTCTACCCAGGTCACTGCTCCACCCCCGGTCCGGATCATAGACGGTGGTCCTGCGTATACCGTCCGACGAATACTTGATTCGCAAACCCGTGGCCGTGGCACCCAAAATCTCATTGATTGGGAGGGCTACGGCCCGGAGGAGCATTCTTGGGTTCCCAGACGGTTCATCCTGGATCCAACTCTATTCTATTTCAATGTTTTAAACAGACTTCATTTATAGAGTGCAAACACTGTGGCAAAAACTATTGTTTAAAATCATATGAAGAGTGGATTTTCTGCTACAATGCGATTGGCATACCAAAATTATCTTATTTTTTATCGCTGTTTAAACCTGTTATAACCATCCATTCATTATTGCTAATTGCACCTACTCTTTTAAAAAAAAAACTTTTATTCACTTTCATGTTTCTTTGTGTTTTTTCTCTCTGCCAATTTTAGATAGAACCTACACAGCTGGGGAACGCACTGATGGATGGGTGAGGGTAACTCTCTCAGGTCGTCACTGGCTGTAGTTCAAGCAGTGACCCAAGCATACAGACACGCAATCATCTCCAACTCTCATCCATGACTACCGTCGTTGGGTATTCTCCGCCCCGGGACCGTCTGGTGCCGGTCCTGGAGGGGGGGTACTGTCACACATACCAGATCACGTGAGGTCACGAGGACCGGGAAGTAACCTCATGCAGGTATATAAACAGGAAGCAGGTGTCTGTCTAGCACCAGACATTAAGCTCATGAGGAGCGTCGTCAGGTCCCCATCTAATCTCGACTCACGTGAGTACTCTTTGTTTATTACCTGTCTGTGTGTGTGTGAAAACGCGGATTTCTTTGTGGAAATCTCAACTCCCTATCTGAGTGTTCTCAGACAAACTGCTTGATTACCTGCTCACTCGCGTTCTTCCGCGTTTGGATTTTCCGTCACGCTACAAGGGGACATCCTCGATCATTCATTTCTTGTCTGCCTCCGTGACAGATTGGGCATGCTATTCTCAAGTATAATTAATTTTGACATGTTTTCTTTGTTATGTGCATAAGTGATAGTATTTGTTGAGACAATATTTTGTGCAATTTACTGTAAAGTGTCGACCATCATCTGTTGTACAAAGGGTTTGCATGATAAGCAAGGGTTCAGCCTGCACCTTTTCAGTGGTGATCTGAAATAAACATATCTAATATCTAATCCAATCTGCTTGATATGATGACACGTACAAGTTTCTCAGAGTCTTGACAAAACATCTCATTCTTATAGTGTTTTTGAGATGAACGTATGCTGATTAAGTTGCTGCTTTGACATAATGTTTAAGGCTCATGACTATTTTTGTTTAAATGTCTCAATCAAGGTACCCCTCTGTCTGCAGATCACGATAGCTCACGGTCTCCGCAGGGGAAAGGGTCAGTCTCTCACGTGATAGTGCAAACACGCAGACACTGTGGGTAAAACACTTATTTTAAAATCATCTGAAACCGGGCATTTCTTGGTGTGTTAAAAATGTAGCTGCATACGCATCTGTATAGAGTGTGATGCCTGCTGAGGGTGGGAAAGTTAGTCATACAAACAACTAAAAAGATAATACGTGAAAAAAAAAGTGAGCTTAAAGATGTCAAAACATTAAGGGACAAGTGTGGTTTGGAAAGAAACTTTAAAAGAATAGCAACATCAGTGGGATATCTTGGTCTGTTAAAAAATGTGTATGCATTCTATTTTTGGTATTTCGTAATATTAGTCATGAAATATACAAAGAGTGATTTTCCTCTTTCCTTGTCTCCATTTAGAAATTAGACTCGCTGTTTCATAATTTTGCATATTTAAGGAACTAACAGCTCTTGTTTTAACAAAAAAAAAAAAAACGTAACTTTTTGTTTAGATGTTGAGGATTTGAAAGATCAAATAGATGACTCTTGGTTTAAATACATAAAACTAGAAGTATTCTATTTCAATGTTTAAAAAAGACTTCATTTATAGAGTGCAAACATTGGCAAAAACTATTGTTTAAAATCATATGAAGAGTGGATTTTCTGTTACAATGCGATTGGCATACCAAAATTATCTTATTTTTTTATCGCTGTTTAAACCTGTTATAACCATCCATTCATTATTGCTAATTACACCTACACCTTTTAAAAAAACTTTTATTCACTTTCATGTTTCTTTGTGTTTTTTCTCTCTGCCAATTTTAGATAGAACCTACACAGCTGGGGAACGCACTGATGGATGGGTGAGGGTAACTCTCTCATGTCGTCACCGGCTGTAGTTCAAACAGTGACCCAAGCATACAGACACACAATCATCTGACCTCTGTTCAGAATTTAATTAAATAAAAACATCATGAATAATTTTGTGACTTTTTATAACAGGATGTAAAGTTGCACTTATTAACATTCCGAAGGAATTTATGACAGGATGTGTTTGGCGGGGTGTACAGTCCGGATGTGCAACAGGTGTACAGTTTTTATTGCCCCTCATAAATTCCTAAGGGTCAAAAAACAATAAAAGGTTTGTAAATCAGGGTCATAAATACCTTTTTTGACACTATGTGTACCTTATTAACTACTTGCATCATTATGTGTTAATTAATAATACAATAAAACAACATATGTATAAACAAAAAAATATGGTAATATGTGAGCTGAAGTTTAATGACATTTGTTAGCATTTAAAAGTGTAATAAAAGTTCAAGTGCAATGACATTAACTAAAGATCTTGCATTATATAATGTTTGTTAGTTATTCATTAATGAAGCTTTAATTCAAAGTTTAATGTAACAAATGTAAGACAGATGTAATTGTTTACAATTACAATTAACAAAAATGCATGATTTATTGTTTAAAAAGTACATTAGTAAACATGTATGTATTATCATATATTTCCAGACATATCTGCAATAACTAATCATTTGTTAAGCATTATATAATATTTGTAAATGATTCATTCATAAAAGTTATTTCAAAATGTTTTCTTATTATATTTTATAGTCAATATTTTAAAAAGTTCAGTTATTTATTAAAAGCTATGACCTACCATTTTCATCTAGGGAGAAGTCATCCTGTGCATAACGAAATTTTTCTGGTCCACAGGCAATGAAAACATCATCATCACCAAAAAAATCTTGCAAGCAAGTCACCTAAAATAAACAAACAATTAAACAAAGATATAAAACCTGTCAATTATAGACTACTATTTCTCAGAACACTGATTATGATATGACAGTGGAGTTGCTTTAGAAAGCAAGCATAAAAGAGAGCATGCACACCAGTCACTCTCTGTTTGCCTGTACAAAGAAAACATTGAGAGAACTTTGAAATTGCCTGCAACAAGAATGTGTTCAAGTTATATATAAGGTTAAAAGTTATATATTATTATAAATTTTTTTTCTGTTACACAGAAACCACTCAAGCAGTGTTGTTAATTGTTGAGTTGACTGGCATTTCAGATGAGCGATTAAAAATGATTAATTTATTCCTTTTGATACATTATAACAGGGGTCACCAAGTTCGGTCCTGGAAGGCAACTGGAGGATCGTATTGATTGATCCTTGAAGGCCGATGTCCTGAGTTTATCTCTAACCCTATTCACACACACTTGAAGCAGCTAATCAAGGTCTTACTAGGCATAATTGAAACATTCAGGCTGGAGTGTTGGAGCTAAACTTTGCAGGGGCCTTTTTCAGAAAGGAGGTCAAGTGAAAACTCAGAGTTTGGTAACCCTGAGATAAGAGAAACTCTGGGTTATCCCTTTCAAAAAGGCAGGTTTGTCAAACCCGAGAAAGAAGGGTACCTCAAGTCTGTTTTTGAAAGAGGTGAAAATTAGTCAGTTACCGTGATTACCTTTTTCAAGTGAAAAGTCAATAAATGTCACACATTGCATTACATATTTTTTATTATACTTAAATATGTAAATAATTTAAATGTAAACTGACAAATTAACTTGAGCAGCTATGTCTGCGCTCCATTGATAATGCCTTTTCATAGTCATGGTGTACAAGCTAGTTAGTCTACTCAGAGTTGATTGACCTTACTCAGATCAGCTGTTCTGAAACCGAATCTCTGGGTTGGTCAACTCAGCATTCAAGTTTAAACTCTGAGTTGTTTGAACGTCCTTTCTGAAACAAGCCCCAGGACATCGGCCCTCCAGGATAAATCAATACGATCCTCCAGTTCATAAATAAGGGAGAGAAAAATTGGACAATTTTGAAGACTGCCATATTACATTGTGTGCTATAAATGGTTCACCATCACCAGCTAAGTAAAGAATTCCAACCCAGTGACTCCAGTCTAACACACACACAGAGTGTTAAATGACAAAGCTAATCTATGCTGACCTTGCTATGAACAGCTGGCTGGCCAACAGGGTGTGTGTGTGTATGCATACTTGGATCTGGTGTGACTGCTCTGTTAGTGTGGTTTGTTTGAGTAAGTGTGATCGCTGCCACCCGAAACCTGTGGACTACATATGATATATAAAATAAAACCTGTTCAAAAGGTTGGGAGTCTATGTGTCCAAAAACAAACAAACCAAAAATAATAATATATCTTGTAAATCTGTTTACTTATCAGTGTGACATTTACTTACAGATTCTGATAATTTATCCAAAATGCCTATAAATCATGTGTTAGTAACGGTCCCTGCACCTGCCCCCACTCCCCTTCCTGTGTTGTGCAGATTATATGACAAAAACCTCAAGAGGCAAAAATGTGTGTCAGAATTATTTATAAAAGAGGGCCATTAAAAAAGGCCTCAAGGGACACATAATCTGCAAATTGGTCTTAGACACATCCAGTCCCATACAAAATATAAATCAAAGTTTATGCTCAATAGCAGACCCCCATAGGCACTAGATGACCCCAGGGTCAAAGAGGTCAAAGGTCAAGGGTATATTGGGGTACATGATGAATGAAAAAACATGATGAAAAACAGTGACGTTCCCAAAGAACAATGCTGGGGCATAATGCACATATATATATATATATTTTTTTTTTAAATTAAAAAAAAAGAGAGAGCTTGTCCCACAAAAAATAACTATTTAATTGCTCTCCCAATTTGACACATGATCTATCTTTCCGTGTGCAGCCACTTTCACATGCATCAGTTACCTGATAGTGACAATTTATCAGTGAACATATACCATAATGTCAAAAAGAATGAAGCCCTCTGGTGCCCAGGGAAGAAAAATGGGTCAAAGACAGAGGTAAAACTATGTAATGAATGATGATGATGATAATATTAAACTAGTTCAAAATGTTAAAATGTCTGAAGTTCCAGAGATCTACAATTTTGTAATTTTTTTTCATGTAACATAACACATTTTAATCATATTTAAACACATTTTTAAAAGGTGTGTAGTATTTGTGGATTTGTGGTATTTTTTTAGTCAAACTTAATTTAGTAATATATATATATATATATATATACCTCGTTGGGTATCCATCCTCTAATATATATATATATATATATAATTGGGCTAATTAATATTTTTTACAAAATCGACTTTAAAGATACACGTTTCTGTTACAAATGAAATATCCATTTTTAGTTAGAATTCAACCTGTCCGCCAACTAGTATGCCCAAATTGGTAGTTTGTACAAATATCTTAATGTAGTTTAGGGTTGATGTAGCTCAGTTTGTAGAGCGATGCATTAGTAAATAAGACAGGATCATCCGATCATGGGAGCAAAGGAGTCTGCACGTAACCTTCCCAACGCCCCGGGGGCCAAATAGGGGGCCCCACAGGGCTGCCAATTGTTACTGTTGGTCGGGGACGCAGAGCACATTTTTCTAACTTGCCCTTTCTACATGTGGAATTTTTTGAACAATTCAATATATCGATAAGATTATGCATATAATTAAAGGGAAACACTGCCTTCTGGCTGACTGTGGAATATTGAGATTTGTAGCTACTCCACTCTAGTTCTGACTGCGGGGCAGGAGGACTAAGATTTTGCCTTAGTAGGGGAACAACTCAGAGAAGCGCACAGATCCCCTGGGAAGGGCGCAGCGAGCAAGTATAAGAGGGCACAGATGCAGTGCAACTCCAGACTTTCACTTCAAAGCCTCGCCATTCCTGAGCTGGAGACCCCCTCAGCTTCCATTTTGGAGAGATTGGAGGAGATTTGCTTAAAAGGGTTACAGTGAGTTCATGCTCTCTCTTGTCTGACAGCATTCACTGGGTGGCTGTCCCCGTTCATTGTGAATGCATGACCATGGCTATGTTGTGGTCCTGCCTCTCGCTTGCAAGATGGCTTCCCTTGCATCCTTCCTGCAGTAAGTCGGTGAGTTGTCCTGGCTTTTCGGGTGCTATGGCTAGGCGTCTGGGGAACCTCATGATTATGGTCCAGAATTTTCCGTCGGGTGTAAAAGCCCCACGGACTTCTGCCCCAGCGCATAGCACGCCGGGCTGAGCGTCTCTTTCGGGGCACCCTGAGAGGAGAAGCTGTCTTCTGCAGCATCAGAGGGAGAGTCAGCTATTGAGGAGGAACTCACTCCAGGACAGAGCTCCACCGTGGTCGCTGCCCCTTTTGTGGTGGATACTGAACGGCTATGCTCCCCCTATGTGCCCCCGTCTGATCCTTTGAGACTGGACGATTGGTTCCTGGGGTCTAGGACCATGACCCAGCCGCTTTTCCTCCTGGAGGTGCATGAGGAGCTAACCAGGTCGTGGCAGGCCCCGTACTTGTTGAGCCTGCGCTCAGGCTCCTCTCCCCTCGCATGCTATGGCAACGCTCCAAGTCTTCCAGGCTAAAGCGTTAATTTTCACAGAAACAGCAATTTTCCACACTTCTGGACCCAGTGTCCCGAGATCCTCATCTAACATTTTCTTTGTTTCCCCAGGTGCGGATCCGGAGCACCTTGTCGCCAGCACGTAAACCTGGGGAGCACGTAAGCACTGCCCAAAGCAGTCAGACTTTTCTCCAGGACGTTTATCCTTACGTAACCTAGACGTTATTTAATCTAACGACTGATTAGCTCATACTGTATCACATCAAAAAATAATAATAATTATTGTTATTATACTTTATTGTCAAATTATTAATGTTAACAACATAAGTATTGTGTGATAATGAGTATAGTGCGTTTTAGTGTGTAGATTTCAATTTATGTAAAAGCAATACAATTAGTTACAAAAAGCATAACAAAGTAGTTTAGATTTTAAATCAACTAATCTAGAGCCATAACTACTGATTATTTGTTGATTTTTTGAAAGTTGGAGCGTCATGATTTTCTCTCGCTCTGCTACCGCTCCAGTCCATAATGCAACTGTATTAGATTCATGTTGTGTAAAGCACAGTTAAGCACCACTGACAGAAAGTTGGATGTTCTGACATACTTAAAGAAGGTAAAAAAAAAATACAAATGTATCTTAAATGACGACAAAGCAGAAAGCCAGCACATATATCTATATATATAAATATATTTTCTTTATTGTCATGATTTTTAATTACTCCTGGTTTGCATATTTATGGCTAAAATAGTATTTGTAACAAGGCCGAAGGCTGAGAGGGATCCATTTGAAGCTTTTATTAAGAATAGCCGTACAGGCAGAGATCAGGAGGAGCAGATACAACAGCAGAGATATCCAAATACAGAGTCGAGGTCACAGGCAGCGTTCAGGGCAGGCAGATAATGATCACAGAAAAAGGTAAACAGTCCAAGGTCAATAAACAGAGACTCAATCAGAAATAATAACGCTCAGAAATGTCAGGCAGTAGCAAGAACAAGACTTTGCACTGAACTGAACTCAAAGTGCTGCTTAAATACAGTTCCTAACAAGCATTAGGGTGTGGTCTCAACAGGTGTGCATGATCAGCCCCAGGTATGAGGCATTAAGGGAATTTGTGTCCGAATAGAGAGTCAGTACTCTGGCGAAATCTACTTGAAATCTACATTATGACACTTATTGAGTGATAGTCAAGTTTTTTGATAAGGATAAGCTAATAATTAAGGCTAAACTACGATTAATATAGTGCTAATAAATGGAATTTGACCCCCTATTCTAAAGTGAAACTTAAATCTATATTAATTATGGCACCTATTGAGTAATATTCAGTTTTACAGACTATGAGGTAATAATTAAGGCTAAACTGCCACTAATTTAGTGCTAATAAACGAAGTTTGATAAATGTTTGTTTTTAAAATGACTAATTCATTGTTAATAACGCCTAATATGCCCTTATGTTCAAGTAATCATTAGTTATATGTGTATCATGCTTAACTGATGCATAATTGTGAACAAGTTAATCATAACTGATAAATCACTAATGCATTATTCTGGTCCCTTAAAATAAAGTGTTACTTTAAATAATGAAAAATAACAGTGGAGCGCTAATTAGAGACATTTTTTTCATGGAGTGAACATGGAGCGAGGATCAAGTGAGGAGTGAGGAGCGTGAAATGGTAAACCCAGAGTGGAGCTGGAGCTGGAGTCCAGATTGGAAATTCTTGCCGCTCCACTCCGCTCACATACTCTGATCAAAACCAAGTAATCATATGGTTCAATGGAACAAAACGTTTAAAATACATTATGTAATATGCTTATACATAATATGAATATAACCACTTAAAACACATTATGTATTATCCTATGACAAATACAACATATTATTTTCACTCAAGCAGTGATATAAACTCCCAAGTTCTTTTCAAGTACCTTTTCATAAATATGTCTGTTTTTAATGGTTTTCCAGGACTTCAATTTCAAAGAGTCAAGCACTTTAAGCACCTAGTATGAACTATGTAATATACATAAATAGTAATTAAAAAGAAATTAATTACACACCCCTAGCAGGACTGGATTTAAAAAGTTGATTGGCACCAGGGTCAAATAATGAAAGGGAGCTTGGGGCAAAAATGCCACCCAAATTTATGATTAGGTGCAAAAACTGTTCCTGCACAATTAAATAAAAACGTTTGCGGTGGTCACTATATGTGACTATTTCAGTACTCTTATCACATCTGATTACTCTTTAGATTGTTAAAGAAAAAAAAAGAAAGATATTAGTTTTAAAAAAGAGTTTTTTACTTTAAGCAATAATTTACACAAAACAAAGAGCAGTGGGTTGGATTGGTCTGGTATTTATACATGTGTGTGATTTTAGCATGCAAGTGCAGTATATCAACACAGTAGCTTGAAGCTAAGATTCAGGGTATGTATATCAGGGTGTATGTCTGACCCTCATCTGTCACCTCATGTCTCCTCTCATCCAGACATGATTAACAGAGTTTGTTCCAGTCAGCCAATGTGACAAACTGATTATGAATCATGTAGAGCAATGTGCGTGTAAAATAGAAAGAGTGTATGTGTGCCTTTATTGCTAGTAGTGGGTGGGGAGGAAACATTATTATTATTAGTAGTAGTAGTATCATATCAATAGTATCATATTGTACCAATATGGCGGTGCGTGTACATTGCAAGGCTCAGTGTCTCTCCAGTTTCTGCAGTTTGCTGTATTTTTCCTTCTCATTTTGGGGCTCTTTGTATAGAACAGTTATGCTTTTACAGTACATCGTACACCCAACAAGAGCTTTTGGATATTGGTTTTCGCGTTTCTGAAAGTTTATCAGTAACCTTCGACTCGTCCCTGAGATTGCCAGAACAACCGAGGCTGTGCGTCCTACCCAACCAGTGGAAGTGCTCGAAGGCAGCGTCCATAAACAAAGGCAGGGTAAGCACGGAGGGCTAAGAGCTAAGCTAAAGCTAACACCACACTGGCTCTCTTTGCCCAGCTTTTTTCTCGCCAATTCGACTCTGAATCAACCACAGCCAAAGACTATGGAACTGCAATGTCATGATTTTCACCGAAACATGGCTAAACAGTGGTATACCGGACAATGCAATTGCTCTAGCTGAGCACCACACTTTCGGGGCAGACAGAACAGTGTATTTATGTTAACAAAGCTTGTGCTTCCCAAATTTCATCGGAACATTTTCTGTCACACCAGTGGAAACAACACTTTGGACCATGTTTATACAAACATGCCTGAAGCCTATGCTGTGACCTCCTCCCCCACTTAGGACAATTAGATCACCTTTCTTTGTTCCTTACCCCCTGGTACTCCCACCTCATCAACTGTGTGAAGCGATCAGTGAGGACCATGAAAGTGTGGCCAGCAGGGGCTGACATCACACTCCAGCACAGGTTTAACACACAGACTTGAGTATGTTTGCATCCCAGGCCATTTGTGTCTCTCATACAGACAGAGACAGCTACACTTCTTCTGTTCTGGACTACATTATCACCACCACAGACAGTGTTACAACCCTGAGCGTAAGCATCGAGTACGCAGTGTTCTTAAGTACTCCTCTCACCCTGCCCACAGACTGTTTTCTCTCTTTCCTTTGGGCAGACACTTCAGGTTACCCCGGACAAGAACCAGCAAACTGAGGAACAGCTTCTTTCCCAGAGCTGTCTCCTTACTGAACTCTGCCCCACACTGACTCCTTAACCCTCACCATACACTCTCCCCAGAATCATTGCACTATTTAAATTTTGCACATTTAATATTGCACATAATTATTGCACTTCACTGTTCTTACCCACTTGTAACTGTGTACATATCCATTGCACATCTGTACATTTTAATGGATGTTTAAAAAATAAAAGCTGTTTATAATACACAGAAACAAGTAATTAAGCTTGGCTTACTGAATATCAGGTCTCTTTCTAATAAATCACTTTTTGTAAATGATTTGATCAATGATCATAAACTAGATGCTCTGCTCTGTTTGACAGAAACCTGGCTAAAACCAGATGAATACATTACTTTAAATGAGTCTACACCCCAAGATTACCGTTATAAAAATGAGCCATGTCCGAAAGGCAAAGGAGATGGTGTTGCTACAATTTATAGCAATACTCTCAGTATCTCTCAGAATGCAGGCTTTAAATATAATTAGTTTGAAGTTATGGTGCTGCATGTAACATTATCTAGAGAAACATGTGATAGTTATAAATCCCGTGATGTTTGTACTGGCTACTGTATACAGGCCACCAGGGCACCACACAGACTTTATTAAAGAGTTTGCTGATTTTCTAACTGAGTTAGTACTGGCAGCAGATTAACTCTTAATTGTTGGTGATTTTAAAATCCATGTTGATACAGAAAAAGATGTGTTAGGATCCGCATACTTAGATATTTTGAACTCTATTGGGATTAGACAATTCTGCACCTTGTTACAAGTATGGTAGAACCATCACCTCTACCACAAAAGACTGCTTTGTAAGTAAGTATCTTGATTTATCTTAGCACGTCCAATAGCGTAGAAACTAGAATGAAGAAATGATGCAAAAGAAACCATACACAAGACAACAGCTTTCACCGTTATGCTGATAATACTCTGCTCTATATTTCTTCTCAGCCAGGTGAAACACACTAAATTGAGAAATGCATAGCTGATATAAAAAATTGGATGACAAGTAACTTCTTACCATTAAATTTAAATTCAAGCGTTTATGACCTTGAGGTTACACTACTGTAATGCTTTGTGGTTGGTTGGGTGGTTGTTCTGCACGCTTGATAAATAGACTAGCTGGTTCAAAATGCAAAAGCTAGAGTCTTTACTAGAACCAGGAAGTATGACCATATTAGTCCGGTTCTGTCAACACTGCACTGGCTCCCTATCAAACATCATATAGATTTTAAAATCTTGTTAATTACAAGATAAGACCCTGAATGGCTCAGTAATTGAGCGATTCTTATCACATTATAGTCCTCCACGTCCGCTGCGTTCTCAAACTCTTGCCATTTGATAATAGAATTTCAAAATCTACTGCAGGTGGCAGATCTTTTTCCTATTTAGCACCCAAACTCTGAAACAATTTACCTAATACTGTTCGGGAGGCAGGCACACTATGTCAGTTTAAATCTAGATTAAAGACACATCGTTAAAAGATTGTTAGGCAGCATTAATGAAATCAGCCGGAACCGGGAACACTCCAGGAATGCACAATGCACTCATTACATCGTTAAAGGAATGGCATCTATGCTAATATTAGTTTGTCTCTTTCTTATACTGTTTCTTAGTCTGTATCCAGATCAGATGGTGTATCAAATGATGTTCAACGGAATCCAGGGTCCTCACCGCTGCTTACGCCCAATCTGCGTATGCCAGATTTCACGCTCAAGTTCGGATTTACTAACAATGAAATTAACGTGACAATGTGCGTTGGTCCACGTCAACTCCATGTCAGGCATACGTCTATTTCTTGTGTGTGTTTGTTTTATGTTCGTTGGTGACTCCTAGAGGCAATTGTTTTAAATTGCACACTACAAAGTATCACACCAACCCATGTGAAAAACATTGCTATTAATTTAGAAAATGGGTTAATTGACACAATATTTTTATACAAATTATGGGACTTAGAACATATAAAAGCATTTGCAAATGTATACAACCCTTAGGCAATGGCAGTGAGTGCGTTTAGAAAAACGTTTGGAATATTTTTGTTTGTTAAATAACCTACATTTTTGTTTTTTAAAAGCAATGACCAGTGGCAGAAAGTGAGCTGATGCCTTTTCAAATCATCACGACTTACCTAAAATACAATCAATGTAGCCTACATAATAACATTAAATTAGTTCATGCATATAAAAATGTTTAACATTAAACCTCATTATAATTAAAGTGCACATATAAAAATATTAATAATACAATATTAATATAATAATAAAATATACACTAAATAAAATAAAATAATAAACTGTGCATTTATATATAGTGTGAACTGGTGAACATAATGAAATGTTATTGGTTAGTTGAAAGTTAATGGTTAGTGCTTTGAGGCTGCGAGTTCTAATTCACCCTCGTAACAGACTTTTTTCTAATTAAAAACAAAGCGCTGTTCATTCAAGATTTTCTGGCGACGGCCCTGCCCTTGTTCCCGCGCCTGTTTGATCCACACTTTGATGGTGGCATGCTACTCTCCTCTTAACCTGCACCTTTACATCGGACCATTTCATTTTTTATTTGTTTACAGTGCGATGTTCAGACCCCACTGTGTTAACTGCGTCAGTTAAACTCTTATTTTATTATTTTTCATTTGTTATTAATTACGGAGGACAAACTTGCAAATAACACAAGTTTTTCTCCGGACCACCTCCAATTCACAATCTGTGAAGTTTCTCTTGCTTCTCTTGCTTGCTTTTGCCATTGCGTTTTCGTTTGATTTTGACAAAGTGGAGTCATTACCATATTATATATTTACGGGGGAGGAGTCAGGGAGGGGTTAAGTGCTCGTGCATTAGCACTCAATTTCACGTTAATGCGGATGTACAAAGAGAATATGCGTGGGTTTCCGTGTACGCAGTGTTTCATACATCTGAATTTTTTTGTGCATACACACATTTCCAGCTTGGTGCGTACGCAATGTTTTAATAATAATTCTATGCAAGTCTTTGTACATGAGGCCCCAGAACACGTAAATGAGCCCCGTGGCCAAATGCACAAAAACACACATACACACCAAGTCCTTTGCACAATCAAACATGCAATTAAAATTTAACTGGAGATTAGATGCTGGCGACTGGCCAGAGGAGAACTGGACCCAACTAAGCCTTGTTTCTCCCAAGTTTTTTTTTTTTCTCCATTCTCTCATGGATGTAGTTTTGGTTCCTTGCCGCTGTCGCCTCTGGCTTGCTTAGTTGGGTGCACCTAATTCCTACAGATTATTGTCGTTTTAATTTCAGAGACCATCTCTGCATTTAATAAATAAATTGTTTAATCTCGTCATTGTACATTACCGTCACTCTTTTCACCTATTTTTTAATGTTCATCAGTGCTTTGCTACAATCTGTATTTTTTAAAAGTGGTCAAAGGTCAAAGTTATAGGTTTTGAACAATAGCTGCAAACGAGGTAGACAGAGTAAGGGTTAGGGTTAGGGGATTAGAGGAGGAGTTTAAAGAAGAGCAAGGGGATAAAGAGGATGAGTCAGATGAGGAAGAGAAGGAGGACAAAGTGTATGTTTGAAATAGTTTAAAAGATTCAAGTGATTCAAAAGAGATATCCTCATCTTAAACCGCTATTCCTCCACAATTACTCTGTAAATAAAGAGATGATGACAAGCAGGGCAAAATCAGGCTACAGTCTTTCAGACGTTGTGTGTCTCCCTGCAGCAGATTCATAGCAGGTGGAGAAACACACACACGTTCTGTGTAGCCTGCTTGAGATCGGAGCATGCAGCAGCTGCTGTGGCAAGGTCAAGACAAATGGTGCCCCCATTGCAAGCTGCTGCCGCTCTGCTCCGATCCCGGAAAGCCCTCTTCGAGAAGGGTTTTCGGCTCAGGCTCAGGTCTCGCTGTCGCCGAGGCGAAGCAGAGACTGAGATCATGCCGCTCCCAATGCCCAGATCAGCTGTAGCGGTGGAGACAGGTAAAGTGAATCCTTATCTCCTGCTCAAGCTAGATCGCATACCCACTCCAAGAATGCAGCTTCTTCTCGTGAAGCGGGCTTGACCCTCATGCTTTTCTCCTCCAAGGAGGGTGAATCTGGGAGTGTCTTTGAGCCACACAATTTTGAGGAGTTTTTTGAAGTGGTCAGACCGTAGATAAATAAAAAATATGAACCGTCCAGAAAGCAGCAAGAGCCGCACTAAAACAGGCTTGTTTAACCAGGTTTCTCTGGAAAGGAATCCAGGTGGAATGATCAAGGTCCCCCGACTATGGGTGCGAGCTTTAGACATTAGAGAAACCCTTGTCTTCTAAAACAGGGCCCGGTTTTACAAGCTCCTGGTTGCCAGCTAAATCGGCGATGTATGCGCTCACCAGTTTGAGAGCAGCTACGAGTGGCCGCTCAGCCCGTGGTCTGTAGATTAGTCATCATCTCACGTGGCACTGCAATTGCCTGGAGATGCTGGCCGTGTTTCAATAGTAAACTCTTCTTCCCAGACCTAACAATCACCATGTGTTGTTTGTATGCACCGACAACTCAGCGGTGGTCTTTATATCATTCACCAGGGGGTTCTGCGGATTTAGCCACTAAACGAACTGGTACATCAGATCCTCCTGCGGAGTCAGGGATAGATCCTCTCATTGAGAGCTGTGTGTATTCCTGGCCATCTGAATGTAGGAGTCTTGTTGAGACAAGGGCCGAGGCCCGGGGACGACATGCTTCACCTCAAAGTGATGAAGCAGACTCAGAGAACCAGTTATTAAGCAGAGGTGAACCTCTTCGTGAGACATTAGACCATGCAATGTCTCCTCTAGTTCTCTCCAGCTCCTCCAGCTTATGCACTGGGGTTAGATGCTATGGTACAGCACGAGGCAACGGCTGTACAAATTTCCCCCCGATTGTTCTGCTTCTGGGAGTTGTTTTGAGAGTGCGCCGACACGGTGTTTGCTTACTATTAATAGCCCCGTTCAGGCCGGGCTGAGTAGAATTCTCAAGCCTGATAGATCTCTTAGACGGATGAGAGATTCCCATCAGGAAAGATCTCCTCTCACAGGCAGGGAGCGCAATACTTTGCCCCCGCCGAGGATTGTGAAAGCTATGAGTGTGGCCTCTGAGATGACTCAACTCATGGCTTTGGGTCTCCCATCTGACGTGGTAGAGACTGGTCTCCAATCCAGAGCTCACTCAACGAGGAAAGTGTACTACCTGAAGTTGAAGTCCTTCACTTCATGGTGCAGAATTCCGTGTGTCCATTGGTACATGACCCTGTCGACTGCCCAGTTGCAACAGTCCTTGAGTATCTGCAGGCTTGATTTACTGCGAGTGTATCCCACTCCACCTTGAAAGTGCATGTGGCGGCTATATCGGCTTACCACTTACCGTTCGATGGGAAGACAGTTGGTAGATAGTACCACTGATAGTACAATTCCTCCACAGTGCATTAAGGTGAGAATACCAGTACGCTTTCGCGTATCTACATGGGACCTGGCTATAGTTGCTAGAGGCTCTGTGTGAACCACATTTCACAGTTCTTCACAGCAGTTGAAAGCTAACGCTGGCAGGCTCCATGTGCCTGTTATTTAGATGACTTTATATATCTATGCAAATATTTATTTTTAATTAAAAAATTTGAAGTGTGTACAGATTTAATACAAGTAATAAATTAGTTCTTATATTTAAAATACACTCTTTTAAGCATAGGTTTCTCAAATGCCTTTTAAAATATCAAAAGCATGTGCTACATAGCAAAGACAAAATATGAAAAAAAAAAAAATTAATAATACACAGCCCTCATTCCTCTTCTGGGAGCTCTTTGTTTTAGGGTAGGGGTGGTGATTGTGTGCACTTGCATTTATGCTGCTATTTATTTTGCTAAGTGTACGATTGCTAAAAGAATTTTCAACACTGACATTTGGTATCGCCTCCAGGAATCACAATTAATGTCGGTCCTCTCTTAAATGAGAACAATAAAGGAGAACACAACTCATGGTAGTGCCTTACCCAAAAAACACAGTAAGCTGTGAGTGTGTGTGTGTAGCTGCAGCACAATAAAAGTGTGCAAAAACAAAAAAAATACACAAGGGCATAGAAGGTGAAAGACCAAGAAATACAAAAAAAAGGAAAGAGAAGAACAAAGAAAAAAAAAAGACTTGGTAGAAATTTATTACAAAAAGAGTGAACATTTCAGTTTGATGATCCCTGTATTCCTGTAAGAGTTCTAGTTTTAAAGAGGAAAAAAAAAGCAAATATCTGCAGACGTGTGTGTGTTTTCCTGAATATCTCAGTAGCAGCAAAAATAGTGGTATTCATATAAGATTAAATCATTATGTTCAAATCACAATACATAATGAAATAATCACAATGTTGATTTGGTCAAATTAGGCAGCCTGTAAATAAATCATTTAAAATAATCAAATGTTTTGTGTTCACATTTGGCAACCGTAAATTGACCTCATTCTACAAAAAAGATCTTCTCTTTGGAAACTGCGGGTAGCTAAACATTTATGCCACTAACAAACAAACAAACATTGTTTTGCAGTCACACAGTATACAGAAGGTTGGATGTGGCTGTCATTGATCACTGCATTAAATACAGTGCATAAATGCATTGCAGTATGTAATCTGAGGGTGGTACAGTAGATTTTGATGGGTTTTTGTCTCCCCATGTACCTGACCTTGTTAAGCGTATTCCTGCAGCACTATTGTCACAGCAACTGCTGCACCATCATTCGCCCTGCAGATTTGTTGTCGCCATAGCAACATCCTCTGTGATTACTTGCGGTCTATAGGCCGCTCACTCAGCAAAATGATAAAAGCGAGAAAGAAAGAAAGAAAGAAAGAAAGAAAGAAATGTTCCCCTGAATGGTTAGACAGATAAGGGCATGTGTGAGGAAATATAATCTGATTGGCTGTGAGTGAGATCATCCGCATATTAAGAAGGTTCTATCATAGTTTTGTTTCTGGCAGCACAACGACTGTGCTGAATTTTAATACTGGGTGTCTGTCTTCCTCTGAAGGTAAATGTATCCACCCCTCCTCTAACTGCACTTACATCATTGAGGCTGAGAGAGAGATATCTTAGTACTGCACACACTAGTCATGGAATGGAATACAAATGAACTGCTGGACAAAGAAAATTAACCACATTGGACCTTGGTGCTTGTCTTTACCAAACAAATGGTTTGCCACATTTGCTTAAAAAATAAAATTATCAAATAAAGACACAAACTGTGATTAGTTAATTTTATTTACACTAAAACTATGAGACACACTACCATTAATAAGAATGGCTGACATTTAAGAAATTGTTGTTATCCACTAAAGCATTAGAAATATTTACAAGCCATGTTCACAAATATATTAACATTTATCATTACAATCTATTTAATATATTGTTGTCAAGAGTACAGTGTGTCACAATTTCATCTAATTATAAACAATTATAAAAGCAACAAATTCATATATATATATATATATATATGGGTGTGTGTGACCCCTTTTTGCCTTCAGAACTGCCTTAATTATATGTGGCATTGATTTAACAAGGTGCTGAAAGCATTCTTTAGAAATGTTGGCCCATATTGATAGGATAGCATCTTGCAGTTAATGGAGATTTGCAGGATGCACATCCAGGGCTCGAAGCTCCCATTCCATCACATCCCAAAGATGCTCTACTGTGTTGAGATCTGGTGACTGTGGGGGCAATTTTAGTTAAGTGAACTTATTGTCATGTTCAAGAAACCAATTTGAAATGATTTGAGCTTTGTGACATGGTGCATTATCATGCGGGAAGTAGCCATCAGAGGATGGGTACATGGTGGTCATAAAGGGATGGACATGGTCAGAAACAATGTTCAGGTAGCCCATGGTATTTTAAAGATGCCCAATTGGCACTAATGGGCCTAAAGTGTGCAAAGAAAACATCCCCCACACCATTACACCACCACCACCAGCCTGTACATGTTCTTATTTTGTTTACGCCAAATTCTGATTCTACCATTTGAATGTCTCAACAGAAATCGAGACTCATCAGACCAGGCAACAATCAACTGTCCAATTATGGTGAGCTTGTGCAAATTGTAGCCTCTTTTTCCTATTTGTAGTGGAGATGAGTGTTACCTGGTGGGGTCTTCTGCTATTGTAGCCCATCTGCCTCAAAGTTGTGCATGTTGTGGCTTCACAAATGTTTTACTGCATACCTCGGTTGTAACGAGTGGTTATTTCCGTCAAAGTTGCTCTTCTATCAGCTTGAATCAGTCGGCCCATTCTCCTCTGACCTTTAGTATCAACAAGGCATTTTGGGAAGATCTCTCCTTGTGGGGTATCAATGATGCTAAGAATGGTGAAGAATCAGCTCAGAACTACACGAGAGGAGTTGGTCAATGCCGTGAAGAGAGCTGGGACCATCATTTCCAAGGCTACTATCAGTAATACACTAAGACATCATGGTTTAAAACCTTGTATCGCACGGAAGGTTCCCCTGCTTAAGATAGCCCATGTCCAGGCCCATCTGAAGTTTGCCAGGGACCATCTGGATGATCTAGAGGAGTTATGGGAGAAAGTCTTGTGGTCAGATGAGACCAAAGTAGAACTTTTTGGTTTTAACTCCATTCGCCTTGTTTGGAGGAAGAAGAATGAGTAACATCCCAATAATACCATATACCTACAGTGAAGCATGGGGCTGGAAGCAGACAGGATGACTGCACTGTATTAAGGAGAGGATGAATGGGGCCATGTATTGTGACATATTGGGCAAAAACCTCCTTCCTTCAGTCAGAGCATTACAATGACAATGACCCAAAGCACACAGCCAGGAAAACCCAAGAGTGGCCCCGTAAGAAGCATATCAAGGTTCTGGAGTGGCCTAGCCAGTCTCCAGATGTAAATCCAATTGAAAATCTTTGGAGGGAGCTGAAACTCAGCGACAGTCCCGAAACCTGACAGATTTAGAGAAGTTCTTTATGGAGGAGTGGGCCAAAATCACTCCGCAGTGTGTGCAAACCTGGTGAAGAACTACAGGACCATTTGACTTCTGTAATTGTTAACAAAGGCTTCTGTACAAAACATTTTTTAAGTCAAAAAAAGGAATTTTCTTTTTAGATTCTGTCTCTCACAGTGGAAGTACACCTATGCTGAAAGTTCTAGACCCTTTCATGATATCTAAGTAAGAGAACTTGCAAAACCACAGTGTCTTCATCCTAGAGAGTCAAAGCAGATCGACCAACTTCTGAGCCTCTAGCCCAGAGAGGCAGAAGACACACAAGAGACTGTGTTTGTTCCTTGAACTATAAAACGTCCAAACCAAATTAAGAGTAACAATTTAATTGATGTTCAAAAAATAAAAGCTGTTTATAATACAGAGAAACAAATGATTAAGCTTGGCTTAATGAATATCAGGTCTTTTTGTACTAAATCACTTTTTGTAAATTATATGATTTGAGTTTACACCCCAAGATTACAGCTATAAAAATGAGCCACGTCCGAAAGCCGAAGGAGGTGGTGTTGCTACAATTTATAGCAATATTCTCTGTGATTCCCAGAAGTATAATTAAGTATAATTCGTTTGAAGTTACGGTGCTGCATGTAACATTATCTAGAGAAACCTGTGTTATAAATCCTCTGTGATGCTTGTACTGGATACTCTATACAGGCTACCAGGGCAACACACAGACTTTATTAGAGTTTGCTGATTTTCTAACTGAGTTAGTATTGGCTGCAGATAATGCAGCAGAAAATGGAGCGTAGCTAGAGAAAAAAAAAGCTAGAAGTGTTTTTCTTAGCTCGGCGGGAAATTATGCTAACTTACATAAAAGCAGATAAAAAAAGGGCTAGATTGGATTACTTTTCATCTCTATTAAAAGAAAACAAACATAACCCTCGTTTTCTATTCAATACAGTGACTAAAATAACGAAAAATAAAGCATCAACAGGTACTGACTTTCCACAAGACCACAGCAGTAATGACTTTATACAATATTTTACTTTCAAAATTATTAGAGATAAAACAGAAACTGTGCAGCCGTCAGCTACAGTATTCCACTCATTCTCTGCCATAGAAGAGGAAGAATTCTATAATTGAGGTGGCTTCTGGGGCTTCATCCTCGAATGTTTTTTGCCCTGAATGTTTTGGGTTTGTTAATAGTTTTGTAAAAAAAAAAAAATCTAGTTTTAAAAACACTTCAATTTCACGTCTCACCGGATCATTTAAATTATATCAGCTGCAGTTTCTCTTTCTCCTCTCAGACAGCGAGCTCACGTGACGTCACACATACCGCTGTCCTACATGACTACACCTCCTGTCAATCACTCAGATCTTCTCATCTAAGACACCTAAGCCGTAAGGATGTAAAGATCTTCCAACATCTTAAGATGCACACATTTAAAGGAACCGTAAGAAATGTATTGTAGTAATCATAAAATGTCTCTGTTATGTTCAACAGCCTTAAGAAAACATGTTAATTTCAAGTACTCATATCGCTGACAGCAGTAGTACAGCCTGGATATTCTCATTTAAAAAGAGCAGTTGCAGCCCTCAACTGATGTTTATGTTGACATGTTTTGTCTTGGCCTGAAGCGCCACCTTCCATCTATCTCCCAAATTACAAAGTCAGTAGTTTTTCGGCATCCAGAATTTACAGGTTTATCTATATGGAGTTTACACAAGACTAGATAATGATCTGAGATATCATCGTTTTGCTGCAGGATCTCAACAC
>JAUYWG010000037.1:221812-237385 GCA_034779775.1 Enteromius afrohamiltoni | reverse complement strand
CTCCTGGACAGGTAAGATTCATAATTTACTTGTATTTATAAATGGGCATTTCAAATATTCACTACAGTCGAACAAAGTTTGCATGTTCGTGCATAGTAACGTTAGCACATACGGAGGAAGTGGGTCATCGAATTGAAAATGTAATTAACTGTTTGGGAAATTAAAACGGTGACTCGTAGCAGCCTAAACATTCCTGGATCCTGCAGCTTATATGGCAACCTCTAGTCAATGGGGAGGTATAGGGGAGATACTGCTCAACAGTATTTTGAAAGTGATTGCTGTACCAGTTTTGGCCATTTCTTACATATGGTTCCTTTAAGTCAGGAAAATCAACATTTCCCTGGGGGAGTATGTGCCTAAACCTCCCTAATAATCTACATTTTGGGACCT
Organism: Enteromius afrohamiltoni; assembly: GCA_034779775.1. Classification (NCBI taxonomy): domain Eukaryota; kingdom Metazoa; phylum Chordata; class Actinopteri; order Cypriniformes; family Cyprinidae; genus Enteromius; species Enteromius afrohamiltoni. The sequence continues at coordinate 236,995 of JAUYWG010000037.1, read as the reverse complement.
CTGCATTTACAGAAACATGCAGTCCAACCACATTTGGGCTAAGCCCCGATCCCGGTTGCTATTTACCTTTATATTAGCTAAATGAGGCTACTCCATGTGAACATGAATTAGCAGCTTCCCAAATACCAGGTATTTCACATTAATTAGTGACTTGGCTGCTTTTGCTGAAGTTGAATAAAAATATTGCCCTCCTCTGAGACAGGGAGGTAAATCAAATAAAACAAATTGTTTTACTTGTGCCTTTTTTGAACATTTGAGTTTGACTGACACTGACATGTTTGATCTATTTTGTTCTGCCATTTTGAAATACTGAGGTGTTCAATTTAATTTCTATATTAGTAAATAAAACCTGATAAATAAACAGTTTCTTGTTTTTCACATTTCTTGGTGTTCTTTGAGCCTACATTCAGTACCACAAGAGTAAAATACTTAAGTTATTTTAAAATTGGATACTGTAAGACTTTTACTCAAGTCTTATTGGAATTGGTTACTTGTAACTTGTAATGGAGTAATCTTCACAGTAAGTATCTGAACTTTTACTCAAGTATGGTTTTCAGGTACTGAACTTAGACCATATCATAATACTGAGACTGCTCTAATTAGAGTTGCAAATTACCTGCTTCTACCATCTGATCTTGGTTGTATCTCATTATTAGTGCTATTGGATATCAGCGCTGCATTCAACACTATTGACCACAACATTCTCTTGAATAGACAAGAAAACTACTGGCATTAGTGGAAGTTCCTTAGCATGGTTCAAATCATACTTATCTGACTGCTATGAGTTTGTAGCAGTAAATGAGGATGTATCATATCCATCACAAGTGCAATATGGAGTACCTCATAGCTCAGTACTAGGGTCGTTATTTTTTACACTTTGCATGTTACCACTTGGGAGATATTATCAGAAAATGTAGTGTTCTGTTTCTCAGTCTGTATCCAGATCAGATGGCGTATCAGCACAAAGAGATGAAGAACACCTAGATAAACACTCTGAACAGATCGCCGGAACCAGATGCACACAAACACACACACACACACACACACTATAAGTCCTTTACACAATCTGACATGTGCTTAAAATTGAACTGGAAATTAGGTTCTGGGTGTCCCGCAAGAGGAGAACTGGGAACTTGATGGGATTTTGGTTCCTTGCCGCAGTTGCCTTTGGTTTGCTTAGTTGGGAACACCTGATTTATAGTGATTATCGTCGTCTTGACTACAGAGTCTCTGCATTTGATAAATAAATAATTTTAATCTCATCATTATACATTACCATCACTCTGTTCTTCTATTTGATAATGTTCAGTGCTTTGCTATAATCTGTATTGTTAAAAGAGCTATATAAATAAAAGTGATTTATTGATTTATTGATTGAACAAGGTTAAGCTCCGGCTACCAAACCTTCTCTCCAAGGTACCTTTGCTTTCGTGTTCCAGGCAAGGGCCTTCAGCACCTGCTCCAGGGCCACATCTGTTTATTTCAGATTTTAGAACCCATTGGTACTTTGGCGCCTTATGTTCAAGACTGTCGAAACTGAGTTCTGCTTTTTTCTCCACTGCACTGGAAACATTAAATCACAGGCAAACCGCTGACCTAAAATCACCCGATTTGAAGTGAATCAGACACACTGGATTCATTTTTATGTTATGTGTATGTTTAATTTCTATTTCAGATGTTATGGCAATGTCTATGGTCTTTTTGGGCAAGATTAGCGGTATATTTAAATCATTTAGGTGTGTAAGTTTGCAGCACACTGCAGACACAGGTAACCGATTAAACGCAAAATATAGCCTATTTCTTTACATATTTATTCATTTATATTTATTCAGGGTGAATATCCGAACAAAAAAGTATTATTATCAGAAACTGATTTGAATATACAGTTAATAAAACAATAGCCTCTGCTGTATGCATGTTTGTACTGTATGTTGTCAGTAAATTTTCTGAATAAATTATGATGTGTATAAAATGTTTAATGCATGCAGAGCAATATCTATTTTAGGCTCTCTAAGATCGTGCAAATTTAGTAAAATTAACGTCTACATGCAAAATGTTACGTAGCTTTGCTAAATTAATAATTAATTTAACCATTGTTTAAATCATGACCTGCTTCAGTGCTATTAACAAAATCATTGTTGAAACATTTGCAGTTTCACAGATCTATAACAAAATTATAAACCAACAAACAATTGCAAAATTATATAAACAATAAATAAAGGTATGTTTGTACACAAAGCATAAATCTTTCTTCAGATTTAAGAGTGGGAATCTGTTTATGATGTTCATCTGATGTGCTACTGTAATGAACCTAACTTTAATAAGCAGGGCAATTTCCCCATTTTAAAAAATAACCATTTACATGCCAATGTTTTTGCATTATAAGAATGTACAGTGATAACTCGGATTTAAAAACGCTGATATTAGGTGATGTTGGCTAGAGCAGTGCCAACTGGACAAAACAATCGGTTGACCGCCGTGCTGCACCAACCAAAGGCCGTGGCTCCTGCCGAAAGCTCTCCTGAGTCAGCAGGGCTGTGTATATATGCTGCTTCGCTGCAGGACTTCAGATTTCGTCTCCTTCAGCGACATGCAACTTTGCTGTCCTGACTAAAGAAGCCAACGCTGTAGGAAAACGCCCTTGCAGCTGGGCTTCCTCAAGCAGAATGAAGTGCTCTCACTGAGAGCATGAGTTCCACACTACACTCGCTACCACCTTCTCTGTTTCCAAGTCTCTCACAAAGCTTGGAGACCGAAACGGCAGAGCAATGGGTCTGTCCATTCGGGTTGAGTGCTGGCAGAAGCCCGCATTCCCATTTTCCCCGTCACTTTTGACCTACTGGTTTTTATACAGGACAAATATTGCCCATTTCGGCTTATCCTCCTCTGTGGTCAGAGCTAAAATGAAATGTCAACCATTCTTCCCTCTCAGTGCTGCTAGGAGGCTAAACGGAAGAGTAATGAGGCTAAGCATTCGGGTTGAGACCTCACCAGCACGGGAATCAATGCCCCTCATAATATCGAGCGGTTTTATTCCACTTGGCCAATAAAAGCTGAAAATAACTACAGCTATGTATTGTGTATGGCGTTGAAGTTGCACACAGAAAAAAAAGACTGCTTTCAAAGTCTATTCGTTTCCCGGAGGCGAAAACTGTGTATTCGTGTTTGAGATTGAGTATGCTCAAGTGAATTATGCCGACACAATCCGCTGCCTCACTTATCTGCAGTGTTGTGCAAGTTACTTCCAAACTGTAATATATTATATATTACTTGTTACTGCAATTTAAAAGTAATTCCGTCCATATTTCATATTTAAAAGAATATGTCCAAGAAAAATAGTAGGAAGATATTGTCACCTCGACTATTGACTCGACTGTAAACAACATAAAAAACATTGAAATAATTTTGAAGAAAAAATCAGCATTTTCATTAAACCAGAGAAAATAACCATGACGCAGTCTCCATGATACAATAATTATAGAAGCAAAGTTTTCCACAGTCTCGGCACATCTATATCAGTGCAATTTGACTGTATTATTTGTGTCCCGTTGAAAAATTGCTCGCAAAAATTATATTTCTGTCCCTCCATACTGTTTAAATGAAATTTATTCCCTTTCTCTCGAGTTGTCCATTTTTTGGCTTATGGGGCTATTGTGAACGACTCAAACCCATAGACTTCTTCCAGTAAGAAGAGATACTTGGACTTAAAGTGACTTGCTTTACTTGCACTAAAATTATTGAATTTGTTTTCATATCTTATCCAAGATATTTGAATACTTTAAAACGTAATTTTGTTGCTCTTGTTGCACTAAATACTGTGATTTATTTGATTCATTTTGAAAATATATATTAGTGATTTAAATGTGTTTTTTGTACATTTTGTATGTGTTTTTGACTTAAAGAAACTTGATCCACTGAGGCTTTGTATCCATACGCAGTCTGCATTGTTTGTCTTGTAAATTAAACTTGCCATAGACTTAAACTCGCTACAGGTTTGACTTTCTAATCCAGATATCAGGTTCAAGTCAATCACACATCAGCCTTCATTTAATTTTTAATAGGACAATGTAAAAATGTGCACGCTAGTGTATACACTGAATATAAATAGCATTCCTTAAATCTACAAAAACCAATGTAAAAATGTGCACAAAAAAAAAAAAAAATAGGCATTACTCACTCATTATAATGATCACTCAGTGACTCGCATTCTGAGTTTGCGTCTTAAGTAAACCAAAGCTTATTCCTCTGAACGCGTCTGCGATTAGACTGTCTTAGTGTAATAGTAGACATATTGTCACGCTCAGAGACCACAACTCACAGGTACTTAAGTGAAGGATATTTATTAGTGCACCGACAGAAGCATATTCTTTGAAACAGGTCATAAACAGGTACAGATCAAACAACTGAAGACACAGTCAAGCAGTTAACGACAGAGTGGCTGAGCACCTCTTTTAAGCAGCGCTGCTAATATCCAACAGGTGTTAAAACTCAGGTGATTGTGATCGGTTGATTGGCGTTTGTGTGTCTTTCGTGAGCGCTGATCCTGGATCAGGTGAACGTGACTGTGTGACATTACCCCCCTCTCTACGAGCAGCTCCCGACACTCGTACCTGACGACGAGGGCGGCCACGACCTCTCAGAGCTGGACAGGTGGGATGTGATTGGTGGAATTCTGCGGTTAAAGATGGATCCAGTATGTCATCTCTGTCAACCCAACTCCTCTCTTCCGGACCATAGCCCTCCCATATTCGGCCCACGGCAGGTACAGGTTCCAAGATTCCTGGTGTTTGTGACAATAAGCTTGAAGGTACTTAGAGATCTCCTGGATTTTCCTCTCTGTCTGGCCATTACTCTGGGGATGGTATCCGGAGGACAGGCTGATGGATACTCCCAGTAGCCGGAAAAACTCTTTCCACACACGAAAGGTGAATTGGTTCCTCTGTCCGACACTATATCCTCCGGGATACTGAAATGTCTGAAAATCTGAGAGAATAACATCTGTGCAGTGTTCATAGCTGTGGGTAATCCAGGTAACGGAATTAATTTACAGGATGTAGAGAAGCGGTCTACCACCACTAGAATGGTGGTAAAACTGTCAGAATTTGGCAAATCAGTAACAAAGTCTACACCAATATGTGACCAGGGTCTGTTTGGAATGGATAGCGGTACAAGCTTACCCTCTGGTAGGTGATGTGGTGTGGTGGTTTTGGCACAGACAGACCAACCTTTCACAATGCGGTAAGCGTCCCGTGTCATCTCTGGCCACCAGTATCTGTTTTGGAGCTGCTGGAGAGTCCGTTTACCACCTGGATGTCCTGATCCTAGGGAAGTGTGAACGGAATTTAGTACCGTCTGTCTAAGGGCAGGTGGGACTGTCGGTTTGCTGGTCTTCCTGGTGGCGCTGGTTCATGGTGGGTAGCCTGCTGTAAGACAGTATCAAGAGACCATAGAATGGGTGCTAGAAATGTATCATGAGGTAGTATGGTACCTGGGTCTTCGGGAGCGGGATCTGGCTGGTGAAGATGGGAAAGGGCATCTGCTTTCATATTCTTAGTCCCAGGTATGTCATGAATTATAATGGCATCAATCAGAGGAATGGTATTTGATTTAGGGTGGAATTGATTGGTACTCACCACTGCTCGAGCTGGGCGTATAGGACAGGTAAGCAGTCGGTGTGAGGAGCCGCCACAGTAAAGACATAACCACTCTCGAAGCCTTCTCGTGCGTTCATGAGAAGAAAGGTGGTATGAGTTAGTCTGCATGGGCTGTGCTGTGCAGGTAGGAGGTGGAAGGGACATGACGGGTGTTTCGCAAACTGCAAGATATCAGCGCCATCCTGATACAAATGCAAAAGAGGGCGGGGAAATGTCTCGCTAAGGCTGGACCACCCCGCAAACTGTTCTGCTTCCTTCCTCTAGCTTGCAATGTGTCATATGTCCCTAAACAGCAACAAAGCAACATGTGACAATAGATCATCAACAATGGAATAGAATCATCCACGCGAAGCGCACGCCATGTAAACACCCACATCAGCACAAACAAAGCAGCTGGAATTTACCTGAAGTTCATCCCGGTTTGATTGTTTCTAATAAACTGTTTAACTGAACTCGCAAGTGAATATCAAGTTTTTTTGTGTGTGTGAAATACATTCTCAAATAACCTAAATACTGAAAATATATAAACTTATTTTGTCCTCAAATTCTTTCTTTTAACTCTCATCTCTCAGTCACATACCTGTCTGTGGCTCATTATCTCGATGACTGGCTTGTTCTAGCCAGCTCATGAGAGGGAGCGGAGAGACACCGGGCATTTCTCCTCTGCCATTTAGACCATCTCGTACTCAGGGTGAATTTTGCCAAGAGCATGTTGATGCCCAGCCAACAAATAACGTTCCTGGGCACTGTAATAGACTCAATGAAAATGAGAATGTTTATCACGTCGTAGCGTGCCTCGACCATAGTGCATCCTCCTTTAAGATGTGGCTGCTGCAATACTGGTTAAAGTGTCTCTTGGCGTCACGGACACGTTAAGCTAAGAATAGAAAGAGCCTGCATTGCAACTCTCTTCTTATGAAAAGAGACCCAGTAGCTGCAGAGAGATGTTCCACTCCAGATTGTGACATATGCCTCCTAGAAGGACTGTGGTCAGATGCAGACAGCAGCTTGCACATCAACTGCCTGGAAATGTTAGCAGTGTGGCACGCTTGTCACGTTTTCCTATCGCAACTGAGGGACAGTCATGTCCTGGATCGTTCAGACAGTTTGATTGTGGTGTCATACATAAATCATCAGGGGGGGTCTGTCATTGAAGTGCCTGTTCAGATTGTCTGCATGCCTCCTCAGATGGCTGTGCTTGATAGGAGCAACTCACATTCCCGGCAAAATTAACCAGGATGCGGACATGCTGTCACAGGGAGTAGTCAATCCACAGGAATGGACTCTTCACCCAAGAACTACCCAGTTAATCTGGAAGATGTTCAGCAAGGCGGAAGTGGATCTTTTCGCTTCAGACAGCAACACTCGCTGCCCAGCTTATTTCACAAAGGAAATGAACGCCCAGCTCCTGGCCCAGCCTCCCCCTCTGTCCTTTTCCCCTGATCGCGCTGATTCCCCAAGTTATCAGCCGAAACAGGGCAGAAGGTCACAAAGTCCTCCTGGTCGCCCCCTCAGGTGGAACCAGCCAAGGATTGCAGACCTGCACACAATGCTGATGGCAGGCCCAGGGCCCATTCCCCTGAGGTGGGACCTCCTCTCCCCTCCCACCTGCCCACTGTGCTTGAAGCCCTCAGAGGTGCGCCCTTTGAAACCCTGCAAATGGCTACAGTGAAAGTGCTGATGCTAAAGACTGTTCTGCAGCTGGCATTGGCATCAGTTAAGCGAATAGGTGATTCGCAAGAGCTGTCTGTGAGCCCCGTCTGCTTGGAAATCGGGCCCAATGACTCAAAGGTCATCCTGAAACCAAGGCTCAGTTATATACCGAAGGTGCTCTCCACTCCGTTCAGAGCGCAGGTGGCATCTCTTTTGGTGCTACCCCCGAACAAGGGCCATGACTTTAAACCTCTCTGCCCCGTCAGGGCATTAAGAGCCTACATTGAGCGGTCGGCTGCCTTTAGGCAGTCTGATCAGCTGTTTATCTGCTTTGGCGTCCGCTCCAAGGGCTACCGTCTCAAAGCAAAGGATTTATAAGTCGGTTATGGACGCTATTTTGCTAGCTTACTCTTCTCTGGGCCAGGACTGCCCCATAGGAGTAAAAGCCCATTCAACTTGCTCAAACTGTGAGCATTCACTAAGAATACAGCTAAAAATCCTCCAAGAGTGCCTCGGAAAAGAGGGGCGGGGTCAGCGGTTATCCCACCACCTGGGAGACTGCGGAGGTGCTAATGGAGCAGGTGTTCCGCTTCTACGAGATCCCCGAAGACATTGTCTCGGATTGGGGACCACTGTTTACTTCTCTGCTCTGGCAGGCCTTCTGCTGATGCATGAACATCAACGTAAGCTTAACCCCCTGGGGTCGGCAAACGAATACATGCGCTTTGAGGTGTCTTCTCCTGATGACGCCAATAAGATCTTAAATTACACACTGAGTTTAGATCGTACAGATAAGAGCAATACATCAATCAAATCTGTGAAGGGTCTACTTTAATTTGTATACACATATAATAACAAGACAACTTTGTGCATTTCGAAAATGAAGAAAACATACAGGGTGCGCTGTCTGCCGCGTTGTTCTGCGTGATCTTCAATGAGCGATGAGTTACTAAAATGAAACTGAAACTCAGCAAATAATCCACACTGAGACATTAGAGTTATATCTGTAGAAAGCTTGATATATCTACTATTACACTAAGACAGTCTAATCGAAAACAAATATTCTGTGATAAAGTAATTCATATGAAACCAGCGCGATCTTCAGTCTTTGAATGTTTAGACCATATTATTTATCTTTTCACAAATCTATTTTATAAATATATATCAGTAGATGTTTATATATATATATATATATATACACATATTTCTCTCGCTTTTTTGAACAAATGAAAAAAAACGACTGTTTTCTTGTTTCTGCATATTTCATTTCAAATTAAACAAATGATTACAATGCACACGGTCCAGGATGACATGACATTTTCATTCCATATATTCAGACGTTCATTTTATATATTCAGACTTTCATTTTATATATTAAAGTTTCGTTTCATATATTCAGATGTTCATTTTATATATTCAGACTTTCATTTTATATATTCAGACGTTCATTCCATATATTCAGACTTTCATTTTATATATTCAAGTTTCGTTTAATATATTCAGACGTTCATTTTATATATTCAGATTTTCATTCCATATATTCATGTTTTACTCAATTCCATATTCTCAAATTTTCCTGAACGGCATTCCATAATATATATACTGAGTTTGTGTGTGTGTGAGGAGAGTCCTGTCTCCTCAGCACTGAGCATCTTCACACTGATGACCTCTAGGAGCCCTGATGTTTGCCTAAACTAATATTCTCTGGTAAAACAAGCTTTTATTTTTCTTGAAAAGAAGCAGCAAACACTTGAATATCCGGTATTATGTATTATTTCACTTGTTGAACAGAATCTGTTTTCAGGATTGACTGTTCGCATTAGGATTGACAGGATCTGTTCACATCTCTGTAGATGAGTTTGCTCAGTAATTTAGTAAATATTAAAAGTAAATATTCTAGCCTAATACACTGGTTACTCAAAAGTGTTGTGCAGGACTATTAAGTATGAGTTAAATGGCCTTATTTCAGCTAGTTTTTTTTCTCAAAACTTACTAACCACGCATAATATTTTTTTCCTAAAAAATGCAAACATGTAAATTCATTTTGGTCACATGTTATTGTAGAGCAGTTTGGGCTGATTACAAGAAAAATACATGTTGGTCAATAATATGTTCTAAGTAGCTGAAAAAAGCACAAATATCAGAGCATGTCCAAACATCTCATTGGCCCCAAAATCCCAGAGGGTTAACCTCAGGCTATCATCCACAGTCAAACAGACAGACTGAAAGACTCAATCAAGAGCTCACCTAGTTCCTGAGGTCCTACTGTGGATTACCTGGACTGCCTTTTGACTAACGATTCTTGCTGGATACCCCGACCAGCTGCCTGGACTTTTGGATTACAATACTTGCTGGATATCTCGACCTTTATGCCTGGACTCTGGTATTTGATACCGACTTGTCTCCGTTATCTCTTTGTTATCCCAGTTGTTACCTCCTGTGGGCAGAAAATGCCCAGAACTCCCTCAGAAAACCTGCCCTGTATGACACCCTTCCAATGTGTGCTAGGCTTCCAACCCCCACTGTACCGGGGACCACTGGCTGTGTCGCAAAAAAAAAATATGGGATCAGGCTCACATTCACCAACAATGGGCCGTCCGTCGAGTGACGGAGTTGGCAGACCACCTCCGATGGCAGAATCCTGCCTATGAACCCAGAGAGAGGGTATGGCTGTCATCAAGGAACCTACGTCTGCAACAGCCCTGCAGAAAATTAAATCCAAGGTATATGGGTCCCTTCAAAATCATTAAACAGATCACTCCAGTATCATTCTGTTTAGAATTACCTGAACAATACAGAATCTCACCCACTTTTCATGTCTCTTTGCTCAAGCAAGCCGATGTTCAGGAAGGAGAGAGGGACCAGTATGAGGTCGCGATTTGCTGAGGCTCACCCCCCTGATAATTGACGGCGAGGAGGACTACCAGGTTCACGAGATCCTTGATTCCTGGTGCCGGGGGCATGTTCTGCAGTACCTCTTCAATTGTGAGGGCTACGTTCCGGAGGACCACTTACCATGACCTTCCATCGGGACCATCAGGAGAAACCCGCCTCCAGAACCCGAGGTAGATGCCGCCAGGTTGCTCGCTTCGGGAGCAACCTGTTCGAGGGGTGGGGGTGCTCTGTCACGAGTCAGACCTCTGTGACTCTCTCCAACCGTCATCAGAGGGAACCTTCACCGGAATACTAACGTTCCTACCCAGACCTATTTTGCCCACTTACCTTGGTGATTGCGACAGGTGTTGTGCATTATCTCCCCTTTATAAGGGTGGGAAATGCAGCAGGATGTTGCAAAGTTTTGTTTGCCAAGGTGAGAACTCTTAAGGTTCTTTTCTTGTATTTTTAGATTGCCTTTGTGGATTACCTGGACTGCCTTTTGACTAACGATTCTTGCTGGATACCCCGACCAGCTGCCTGGACTTTTGGATTACGATACTTGCTGGATATCTCGACCTTTATGCCTGGACTCTGGTATTTGATACCGACTTGTCTCCGTTATCCCTGTTTGCTTGTCCAAGAATAAACTAACCTGCAAATGGATCTGACACCCTCTGAGTCATTACAATAAGGGGTAAGAAATTAATGAATACATTTTAATTTTGGAGTGAAGTATCTCTTTATTGTAAGCTAAATATAATGCTACAATCATCACTTTTCATGATTAGTTAATCTTGGCAGACAAGATTTCAGAACAGTTCCATGTAATAATAATTTTATATAAATTATAGAAATGTGGTACACTAAACATTCTAAGCGGGTGTGACACTGTTGAGTCTAATACTAAACAGGGGGCACAAGATTTATGGTGTAGTGCACAACCACTAGATTGCAGGTGAGTACAGAGAAAGGAAAAAAAAATGGCGCTGTCTCTTTGTCTCCTCTTTGTGTTATTCTGGAGAAATAGGGGTGTTAAGGGGTGCAGTTCTCAGATAACAATTATGCCTATTTCATAATGTTAAACCAAACTGAACATCTTTCAACTGAACATTTCTCAGGCACAGTGAAAAATCCCTGGTCTAACAAATTTGTTAGATATTTTGAAGTCCACTCAATTCTGCATAAACAAAATTATTGTTATTCCAATCAATAATTATTAGGTGTATTTGCAAAGGCAAGCAGCACCATTATTACAATGTTGTGCTACAGAGATGCATTAAATGTAAAATCATGTGGCTTGTTGGTGTACTATAATTTTCGCCTGCCAGACAATAAGTGGTAACATGTTTTGCACATGCAAACATTAAAGCTTTCCAAAAGTCACTGTTTGCTTGATGACCACATGAAACAACAAGGATCTGTAAGCATTTTTGCTTGTAATACAGTAAACTCAATAACCCCTCCACACACACTCACACATTCACAGTCACACCTCCGGAAGAACGTGCTGACTGGCAGACTAGTCCACCCCAGCTGGGCTCCGTCTTTGTGCAGAGATGTGGTTGCCTAGCAACCAGGCATAGCAGCTGCCGATACTGAGAGAGAAGAGAGTAGACGCACCTCTCAATACAATCATCATGCGGCACTTTGACCTCCACATGAAAATCGCTGTAGACAGCATCACAGAATAACGATTGTATAAGCGTAGCAATAAAGCAGTGATGTATGGTACTGTATGCCTTTGCCATGTGTCATACAACATAATGTTTCTTGTATTTTTTTAAATATTGTTTTGATTTTTGTTCCATCCACACAAATTACATGCAAACTTTCTGGTAAATAACTGGCCACTCTAATGCATTTGGAGTTGTTAAAAGCCTAAATGGTACAAAAAGTGTCAACTTCAGATGCCACACCCAAATTGAAATGCAGCTCAAGCACACAAATGGCAGAGCTTGCCATGCTGCTGCTAAATGCAGCTCAGTTGTGCAGCACAAGAGAGATCAAAATGAGAGATCAAAATTAATATGGCTTCATGTTATCAAGATCAGTCTATATGCACTGCAAAAAGATTTAGTTTTAGAAAGCACACTGCATAAAATTGTTTTTAGAAAAAAACAAGCTAAAATTAAGTAACTATTTGCTTAGAACAAGCAAAATAATCTGCCAATGTGGTAAGCAAAATAATAACAACAATTTTTTGCAGTGTGCTGTGTATTCTGTTAATGTATATACTTCATATTAGTCTGTTTGCAACACACTTGCTGTCCAGTAATGACAATAAGCTTTATAAGTATCAGCTTCTATAATCACTCTGTGTCAAACTGCGGAAAACGTGTAAAGCTTGTACAATCAGCACCATGTAATAAGACGTTTACCTCAGAATATCCATTAGGTATCCATAAGCTGATCAGTCAGCTAGAAAAATAAATAAATAAAAATTTAAGAATGCAAGCTAAGGATAAAATGCAACACGTCCTGTTCCTCCTTTGTGGGCAGGTCATAGCCAAAATAGTAAAATGGTGTAGTTTTTCATAGTTCCCTCCAAACAATATATAATATAAGAATTGATGTAGCCGTTTGTAACTTAGCTTTCAGACTTTCCTATGGCTGTAACAGGTGACATCCTAACAACTCTTGACTTGAGGGATTCAGCCGGAAGCGACGAGATCACTGTTATCTGCATTTAAGTGCATAAGACATAAGTTACTCCAGAGGGAGCACAGCAAATGCTGTAATTACCGATATCAAAGAAGAGTGGGTGGGACAAAAACAGCTTGGTTTTAATTCTGTAGAACACCCTAATCCTATAACCTCCATCTGTTAGCATGTGTGTTGTGTGCACTCACACAGCAAAGAGTCTGGCAAACCCTTCAGAGACACAAGCGTTAGATGAATAGGTATGTTTGCCTCGTGGTAACTGAAAAAGCCTGAGCAATAGCTGTCTACCTTTCTCTTTCTCTCCTTCCATTTTTGCATTTTCTTAGATATTTTGGGTCTACACAAGTACAATTTAATCTTGTAAGATGCAGTGACACATACTGAAAATGTTACAACGTGAAGTGATATTTATTCCATTCTACCAATCTACACACAAATATATATATATATACACACACACACACACACACACATTTATAAAATGGTTAGTTCCATTCCTTAGCAGCTGTTTTCTTTTAATAATACAGCATGACCTCTTCATTCAAAGATTCTGTTTATCACTGAGCAACACCCTAGGCAACCACCATTAGCAACATAAACAATCAATAATACAGCATAAAACTGTTCAGTGTATTATGTATTTCAGCCAAATTAAATGTCTGTTATACATGCTTTGTACATGCTTCTCTGTTTTATTTAAGCTTCATTAGATGAGAGGCCTAACAACACCTTTGAGCCGTGATTTATTCATGATACTGCACAGTGTCTCATACCTTTTTGCTTAAACATATATATATATATATATATATATATATATTAGTAGTGGGCCGTTATCGGCGTTAACATGCTGCATTAATGTGAAACTAAATAAAAAAAAAATTGCGATATAAATAATATATCTGTTAATCTATTCACAGAGTTGGGCTGGGAGCTGGATCACGCGCTCTGTATGCGTGCATTACAATAGTCATTCGGATTGATTACAATTAGTATAATCTTTTTTAATAATTTTTTTATATACCGTTTGGAATGCATTGGTATTAAATGCAAAAAAACCTGGCCACTGAGACTTTGTCACTGACAGTCACGTGCGCTTTGTGCTCTGGTGATCGCAGTTGTGGTTTAATGCACTTGCATTTTCAAAAGCTTCTATACAAAACTGATGTGCACACCATCAGTTATGTTTTCAGAGCAGAGCAAAACATTTGATATATATCGAAAGAGATCTGTGAATTAGTCTGAATGCAGCCTGTTAAAGCTGCCACTGTCTATGATCTCATCAGTAATAATCAAGCAGCAATAACGGAAATAAGGAAAAAAAGAAAAATCCAACAAGTCAAAACTATTTCTGTAAACTTTCGTATACTCAAAGAGCACTTTTTAAAATAAGTAATAGTTTTAAAAGAGTAGGCTGTTTATATAATGATTTTAAAAATTTAATTTTGCGCAAAATAAATTTGATTTAAAATGTAGCCATGTGCAGTAATATTGAAGGAGAATGTGATATTCTCCTGGTTTCACAGACAAGGTAAAGTCTGTGACTTAAGTTAGTCACAGACTAAAATGCATGTTTGAACTGCTTCAACTGAAAATATCTTGCCTCTGACATATCTTAAAATTTTGTAAAAGATGTTTTAATTAATATCTTAATTTAACTAAGGCCTAGTCCTGTCTTAAGATAAGCCATGTTTTTGAAACTAGGCCATTGTGTTCTTATTGTAATCTTATTGCATTGAATTGTGAAACCAAGATTCAAAACACTACTTTTAAGATGGCAGTACTGACACACATATATCCTAATTATAATAGGGCTTTACTTCTAGTCATTATGTAGGTAGCACACATATTCTGAATGCCTTTGGCAGAATTCAAATGAGCCATTTTAATCTAAATGAATCTAGGTTAATTTAGATAAAAAAATAATAATCTATGCCCACCCCTAATATATATATTTGTCCTCCTGGTCTAGCTTCTATTCTACTATTTTACTTTTATAGTGTGTTGTGGTACTGTGATACAGCTTTTCACCAGACCAGTTAAAAGTCTAGTTAAAAAGTCATGTGGGATGTGCCTTGTTACTACTACTTGTTATCTTGTTACTACGAATTATGGGTAGAATTTAGAATTTTCATGTTATCTGAATTTTGCAGGTCAGAGTCATGTTCTTAATAATTCATTCATTGAGATCTCATGGAGTTCTGTTTGAATGAGCAAATACAAAAAAAAATAAGAAAAGAGTGAGATAAAGGGGACAAGAGAACATCAGAATCAGAATGGGCTTTATTGCCAGGTATGTTTACACATACGAGGAATTTGTTTTTGTGACAAAGCTTTGCAG
>JAUYWG010000037.1:206052-221712 GCA_034779775.1 Enteromius afrohamiltoni | reverse complement strand
TGGATGGTGGTCTTTGTTGTGGAGAAAGATCACCCAGTAGATGTTGTCCTCACATCTCTGCAAATTGTCCAAGCACCAAGCACACAGATGTTTGCGTGAATCCTGTTTTTTTGGCACCCAGGAATTTGACACCCAGGAATGTAAGGGCAGAGTCTCACGTTTGAGTATAAACTTTTATGAAGCATTATAACTTCTTCCTGATTAAAGATATCGAATACCTGTTCGTAAAAAGAGGTTCAACATGTTCTGCACACTTGTTACGTACCAAACTTGCCTATAACTAATACATAGGATACCTATTAAACTTCATTCACCCAATAACATGCTCACGTGATGTACGAAGTTACGTGGTAACCCACTATCACAAACACCAACATACATAATGTATAAATGAACACATGACATACATTTTTGGTTTTGATATCGATAAATAGTTCCTTCCAAAGACATTGCAAGCACATTCCGGCGATCCTTTGTCCATGTTACGTCCCCTAGTGTATTTCTTTTTCTTTTGGTATTATGATTTTTCTCTTCCTGTCCATTTCTTCGTCTTTTCTTTTTCTGAAAGCAGGCTCAACGGATTGGTTGTCCGGAGTTCATTGTCATCCAATGAATATGGATCTGTCACCATAAAAGGGGTTGGGCTCCCTTGGTTGTCGTCAGTCATCCGATTTCCAGCCAGCGGGCGACCATTTTGCGCTGATCATGCACCACACCCAACATTGCATCACACTTGACACCGCACCTTTACACCTTTCTTGCCTTGTTTGTTTATTTTGTTTTGTTTTGCTCTCTTCCAGGTCTGTGTCAGTCACGTTTCTAACTCCCCCCTCATCACATTGCTACATGTCTTGAACAACAGACTCTGCTGATCACTGGGAAGACCTAGAAACCTGGCTTAGTCTAATCTAGTCCTGCTTGTTATTCAAGTCTTAAAATATATATAAGAGAAAGGAGACAGGTAAACTTGTAACTTAAATTTAGATTCACTCTGTTAGTGGCAGGAAAGGAGTGATGACCACTTTTGTATTTTTGTTTTATTATTTTAGAGTAGTTTAGTTTGGGCGTCATTCATTAAGTTTCATTTCTAAATTTTTATATTTTTTTTGTTTGGTAGTGAGATTATTTGGGGTTGGGGTTTAGTATTAGAATTCTTTTTGGTTTTGATCAGTTCTTTTTTTTGGAACTCAGAGAGAGCCCGCACTTTTCTGGTTTTGACCCCGTGAACTCGGATCGCGGGAGGTCAGTGAGCTGGTGGGCTCTTTCCCACGTGTAAATCAGATCTCCTGTTTATCGTTATGAAGTGACAACGGTGTGTGAGGTTAAGGTTCAACTCTTGAGCAGATGTTTCCCATTAGCTGTCCCGTGTTAATTACATTAGGCTCTGAGATTCATTATTTATGAACTGGTCGTGGAGCTACGAAGAGTATCAACAAGCCATTGGGAGGTTCAGCAGAACACTGGACTGAGTGTCTTCACTCTCTTGACTGTCTCACAAGAATCACAAGACATAACATTGCAACATTGGAGGGTACAGGGGATGTGGAAATGTCCAATGTAGGCAAACAACTTCTGATTCCTGCAGCTAGAGAGCTGGGAGTCACCGAACACCTTTGCAAGGTTTTGTAATCTCTGCATAGAGGCTGTGTCCTCACTGAAGACAGCAGGTGAACGGGACGCCAGCTGGTGCCATTCCCACTGGATCCGTGAGCTTCCCTCAGTGTTTCCATTTAAGTAGGCGAACCTGAGTCCTCCTTCCCCACAGTCGGAACTAAAGCAGAGTAGCTTTGACTGTTGTCCTACTGGGTCTCCTTCGCCCAGTAGTTTGTGGCTACAAATCTTAATATTCCACAGTGAGCCAGAAAGCTGTGTTTCCCTTCAGTTACATCCAAAATCTTATCAATATATTAAATTATTGAAAATTCCACATGTAGAAGCAATAAGTTGAAAACATGTGCTCCGTACCCCCAACCAACAACTTCAGTGACAACTGGCAGCCCTGTGGGGGCCCCTACTCCCCCCCCCCAAGGTGTTGGAAAGGTGACATGAGAAGAGACTCCTTAGCTGGAGGTCTTGGACATCTTGTTTAGACACATAGCATCATGGACTCTATCAAATACCAACAGATAAAAAAATAAATAATTCACTGACTCTGTAAGAAATCTTATAATGGGCCATGGTTGGGTCTTCCATTTGGGCAATAATCCAAAACAAACATCAAAATAAAAACAAGAATTAGTCACTGAGAAAAAAATGAAGCTTTTGCCATGGCTGGCCCAGTCCTCTGACCTGAACCAAGGGTGTCAATATTAGTGGAGGGCACTGTATTTAATTATTGCAGGTTTGTGTCTGTCTCAACGTCACATTCACCTGTCCTCGGATCAGTCACTACCGAACTCACCTCATCCCAATCACCTGTTCCCGGATCAGCCACATTTACCCGATCACAATCACCTGAGTACTGACACCTGTCTCTAATCACCAGCGCACTGTAAGAGACTACTCAGCCATGCACTCGAGGGTTACTAACTCCGTCTATATGACGCTCTTCAATTCACCAGAAAGCCCGCCTGTTTGATCTAATTATGATCTTTGCCACAAAGGTGCTGTATCTTACCAGCTTGGATCTTCAACCAAAAGCTTGCCTGCCTATGTCGATCTACTTGCCGTTCACAAAGACTGAGTATCACTATTGCTTTCACAAAAACTGAGTATCACTATTGCTTTCACATAACGATATACCTACCTGCCATAATCACCTGTGTTGCTTACCTACTGCGATTATCTCTGTATTGTGAACCCCCGCTGCTGAAAGAATAAAACGTACCTGTTTCACATTACCTCTTGTCTCTGCCTTTGACTGAGTGTGACAGAGTCATAGTTTGCATTTTCCTTTATAATTCATTTTGATGAATACTAAATCTGCGTTTTTGTTTTTTGTTTGTTTTTTGCAAGTAAGATGAATTAGTGCACATTCACATTTAGTACAAAAGAACACTATTCATAAATATTCAATACATCTGCACTTCTAAATTTCTCATGAGTACAGGAGATTTAGTCTCAATAAATAGGAAAACAAAGTAACGTCTTGGTTATGTATGAAGAAGGGAATGGAGAAGTCACGTCGGATATGACTGACGAATTGGGATTTCGCTTCGCACCTGGATCTGGGGACTTACCCACTGACTTTAGGGCCGCTTGCTACTCTGCTTGCCACCAGGTTTGGTAGGGGCCTGGTTGGAGGCTTCACCATATCTCCTAATGACGCCAATAAGTGAGGAAGGGATGATGCATTCAGGTTCAGTCTGCCTTGCAATTCTTACTGCCTGGATGGTAGGTCACTTGGAAATTGAACCGGGTGAAGATCAAGGCCCATCTTGCTTGTCTGGAGTTTAGGCGGAGTTTGTCTGGCAGACTGAATGTACTCCAGGTTACTGATCGGTTAAAACCAGGAAAGGAAGTTTTGATCCCTCGAGTTAATACTCCATTGTTCTAAAACACACTTCATGGCAAGCAATTCCTTATCTCCCACATTGTAGTTGAGTTCTGCTGAGGTGAGTTTACAAGAAGAGTAGGCACAGGGAAACATTTTGGGTGGACTGCCTTGACGTTGGGAGAGTACTGCCCCTATTCCTGAATTCATTCCCCTATTCCCCTATTCGTCCTACCTCCACAATGAATTCTTGCTCAGGGTCTGGGTGACGGAGAATAGGGGCTGTCGTAAAGCGTTCTTTTAGAGCTTGGAAAGCATTCTCGCTTACCGTGGACCAGCGGAGGATGTTGGGGCCTTAGCTGGTTATAGAGGTAAGAGGTCCTGATAGCTGGCTGAATCCTCTAAAAAAGCGCCGGTAGAAATTGGCAAAGCCTAGGAATCGTTGCAGGTCCTTGATGGTGCGAGGTTTGGGCCAGTTGAGGACTGCGTTCACCTTTTGTTTGTCCATTGTCACTCCTTCAGCACTGATGATGTAACCCAGGTAAGTAATGCGGGTCTGATGGAATTCGCACTTTTGCAACTTGGCATACAGTTGATGCTGATTCAGCCTCTTCAAGACGGTGCGGACATGCTGGACATGGGAGGCGAGGTTCTCTGAATAGTTTAATATGTCATCTATGTACACAAGCACCTGGCGATTCAGCATATCTCTGAAGAGATCATTAACAAGGGCTTGGAAAATGGACGGACTGTTGGCCAGCTTGAAGGGCATAACCTGGTACTCGTAGTGCCCGGTGGTCGTGGAGAACGTCGTCTTCCATTCGTCCCCTTCCTTGATGCGGACGAGGTTATAGGCGCTCCTAAGATCAAGCTTGGAGAAATATTTTGCCTTTCAGAGCTGTTTGAGGGCAGACGATACCAGGGGTAGAGGGTAATGGTATTTTACAGTTACTTCGTTCAGCCTGCGTTAATCAATGCAGGGTCGGAGACTACCGTCCCGAGTTGCATGGGTTCGGGCTCCGTGAAGGATGGCTGAAGAGGTGCAGCGGTGAATGCAGCTGGACGTCTTGAACGACGAGAAATCACAGGGGTAAACGCTTAGGACTGATGCAATAGCAGTGCAAAAATTTGCGACTTGCTTCAGCGAAGCGTGGGTTTAAATAGTCCTGATAACAGTGAACACCTGTTGCGGAAGTGATCGGGTGTTTCATGAAACTGGGTCAGTGCGGGAACTAATACTTGGGGGATGGTTCCTGCTGCTGCCGGTCAAAGAGAGTCACGGAGGTCGGATTTACTACACACATCAGCTAGCTTAGATGGAATAATATATATTGGTTAGGAAGATTTAACACATTTCTACAACATGCACAGTCTCTATAATGTTATATCTAAGTGAAAAGGTCTCTATGTGCTGAAATATAACTGATTTCTGTGACATAAGGTGACTAGCAGACTGTTGGTTTGGGTCAGGTCTGCGCCCAAAAACTAAGCTAATAAACAAATAAGTTACCAGTAGTAACCTAATGGAAATTATGTAGCAGCTTTCGGCAGAATGCTTTCATTGTTTTCAGGATGGTTTTTTTATTATTATTATTATGAAAAAATGTGAAATAATAATAATTATTATTCTTATGTAAAAGTGAATTATGAAAGTTTGGCACCACCTTGTTTGGTTAGAAAATATATTTGTCAACTTTTTTATTTAATTTATTCTAGTTTTTTTTGTGCAAAACAGTGTATACATCTTTATATTTTTACATTTATTTTAATTTTTAACCATTTTATTTTATTTATTACTTTTTTGTAACTGTAAAATGAGCTGTGGGATGCAGTCATTCATGGCTCATTATACAGATGTATGAACTCCTTACTTCAAAGACTTAGAGATACAAAGAACTGAGCAAAACCAAGCTCTGTGATGTGTCAGAGGAATAATGAAAGAAGATTAACTCCAATGTTCTGACCTTTCTATGTCTCACACACACTTAACCCTTTTAGTGGCACAATGTTTGGAATCATGCCAAGGTTGATCAGCACAGTACATGTTTGGATGACTCAATTCTAATCATTATTTATGTCTGACAACACAGAAACTGTTCATGACAATGTTTCTAACATTGATAATAAATAAGCATATTCGAATGATTTTATTTTGGCTCGTATTATACTGAAGACTGAAGTAATGGCAGTTTTGCATCAGATAAATAGGCCTGCATTTTAAAGTAGAGTAAACTAGTTATTTTAAGCTTTAAATATTTCTCACATTTTTTTTTAGATCAAATAGGCTAAATTCAATCTTGACGAGTGAGAATTCTTTAAAAAATGTTGTACAAGTAAAAAAGGTTCATATCATATTTGTTTTAAGTGCTTTTTATTGGGGTGGGGGGGCCCTCCATGATGAATTTTGCCTAGGGTCTTCTAATGTCTAGAACACTCTACCGGTTTCTTTATAAATTATGAGTGTATTTATGAGTAACCTTTATTGGTGTGTGTTTGTGATGAGAAAGTCTGACCATTCACATCACCTCCCAACTCTTGACCTACCTCCGACTTGGAACACCTTGGTGAAAACAATAGCCAAAAGAAAAGGCTTTGTTTATTCCAGCAATGTCATTCTGACACACAAAAGCTTGTCAACATCATCCCTTCTAATGAAGTTTAATTGTGTCATCTTCTATTCATTCATCTGAAATATCACAACATAAAGTTTTTTTTTTCACAAACTTACTGTACATGATCAAACAGTTAAACATGCTAATTATGTTAAGGATAGTGGTAAGGAGGTAGGTGCTGTTTCTTGAAATTGTTTGACACTATATAATTATATTACATTATAACTATAAGAGGATGTTGTTCATTTAGACTCAAAACACATGCTTCAGTACCTCTTGTTCTCTCTTTTTCAGTTAGCCTATAAAAAGTACAGGAAGCATTTTATCACTATTAGTACATGTTGTATAATATACATGTATATTGCCTTTGCAGATATATACATGTAATGTATATGTTGTTTGTCATTTTCATGCTGCCATATGTACGTAGCAGTGTAGCTTTTTTTCCTAAGGAAGTCTGTGACCTCACAAATAGGCTAAATGAGTAGTATGGATATGCTTCAGATCAACTGTACAGTGAGCTACTTCATTGTGATCAATATCAGTTTCTGCCAAGATTATCAATTGACAATCCCCAAAGAGCACAAACACACACACACACATGCACACACGCATCACTTTGTTGAATTCAGAGGGAATTCACTTGCCAGAACTGTATTTGTGGATTTTTCATCTCCTTTTTTACTTACGTCATACTCCGAGGTTCCCTTAGCCATTTAAACACATGTGCACTTCTCAAAAACAGTGCTTAGAATCGAAGCACAAAAATACATAATTAAAATGCATTTTAAGCTTAGATATAATGGAAGATACAGATAATAATGCATGCTAGCTTGTTTCCTGTGCCCTAGAGAAGCTTTATTAAAGTCTATATATCTTACTAACTAGAAACTATGCTTCTAACCACAGCTCTAAAGGTCAACCACGTTAATTGCGAATGTACATTTTAACTGTTCTTTTCTTGCTGAGCAAGTCTGTTCAAATTACCTGTAATCATTTACTCCACCTACTTGACATTCCAAAACTGTATGATGTTGTGTGTGTGTCTGCAACATAAAAGAGTTTTTAAATTCAATTTAAGACAGTAGGGTCCAAAAACAAAGTAGGTCAAAGAAAATTACAAAACCCGTCTGATAACAAAATGGTGTGACTTTGTGTGTAGATTTGGCTTTCAACATGACTTACAGTATGAGTATTAATTTGCCTTTTCCCATCCCCATTACATATCAGCTCCAAGAGATGTTTATTTGAAATTATAAAATTGGATATAAAGTGTCTAAAAGGTATTTAGCAGGCCAGTATTTGAAACTTGGTGTGTTGTACTCCTGTTTGTTGATGCAGCCCATGTTTTTACCACATCAAAACTATAGCTACCTTCCGGGACCTTTGAGCACACTTTTACTGATCATCAAATGGTTGGGGTTTTTTTGAAGATGAAGGGATGGACTAGATCCTCAAATGCAGAAATGTTAATTAATGCATTTATGACCTCGAGGTTAGATTATTGTAATGCTTTATTGGGTGGTTGTTCTGCACACTTGATAAATAGACTACAGTTGGTTCAAAACGCAACAGCTAGAGTCCTTACTAGAACCAGAAAGTATTAAATTAGTTTAGTTTAAAATTTTAGAGTAGTTAAAATCTCTGTTCCCCTATTTGATAATGTTCAGTGCTTTGCTACAATCTGTACATACAATCTGTACGCTACATAAATAAAAGTGAATCTCTAGAACTCGCTGTTCACTCTAATCTACCGGACTATATAATGATTGACTTTTTTTGCGAGGGCGTGAGTCAGCCGCTTATATTCTGAAGGTTCCCTGTTCTGCCTGCGCCACTGTGGCTCCATGTGCCGCTCCCTCTGCTCCATGGTCCAGTTCCACCAAGGATCCGTCTTCCAGGTCCATCGTTGCTCTATGCTTCAGGTCCCAGCCCCTTTCTTCATGGACCTGGCCTTCCATCCCTCCCCCAGTGTTCTGTGGACTTTTATTATGAAGTGTTTGTCTCTCTCTCTGCGTCCATGTTCCCTTGTGTCTGACTCCATTACTAGCTTGTTTGTTACCATGACAACTCAAGTTACAACATGCAATATGAAATAATGTTCTTTTATTATAAAATGCGTATTTGTTCTGTTGCCCTAAATGCCCAGAATGATTCTGATTGGCTAACAGTGTTATTGTAGTTCAGCTGGTTAAAAATAATCCAACAATATAATTACTATTAATTCAATATATTATTATTTATTTGGCAGATTATTAAACTTTTAGTTTTTTTATTTATTTATTTTGAAAATGAATTAACAATTATTTAACTAATCACATTGTTTTTCTCATAGAATGACAAAGATTCTTAAAACTGTATAGTAGTCTTTATAGCTATTGCCTTGGTGTGAACAATGGTATAACTACATCCTAAGAATAAACACAACAAAGTGAACCACCCAAAGGAGATTCAATAAATTACCCCCTTCACCAGGCACCAGTCTGTTTCTTTTCTAGTGACTCCAAATGGCCTCCTGTTTCTCCTGGGTGGGGAAATCTGTTTTTGGGTGCCTCTTTCTCTGCCTCTTCAGCTATCAGCTGTCTCTGCATTCTAAGCCTCTTTTACCCAGCTCATATCACACATTACTCTAATTCAAGCTGACCACAATCTGTATCACACTTCCACACAGCTGCTGTCCTCTCAGTGAAACTGAATGCTGAAGTTTCTTGAAATCTCTACAAAATATTAAATAAAAATATTCAAAATATCATCAAAGTGTTGTGCAAATCTGTTATACTAAGATAAAAGAAAAAATTACCACCATCAACGTATTTCAAAATTGTTCATTTTTTGTGAAATATATCAAATATTTTTTATTGCTACAGTATTACAGGATCAGTATTGTAATTTATTTGTAACATTTTAACTCTTAATTTAGTCATTTCAACATTTCAGAACTGCAATTTATACCTACATTCACTCTTATCAGATCAGACACAGTTGTCACCATCAAACTGTAAATGCATTCTGTGACCACACTTTACAAGTGGAAAAAAAATGAATTCAGGTTAGTAACATAGGTTCAGTATAATGTATAATATTAATTAAATGTCTACTAACCCATACTGAGAAAATATGACTTGGATAGACCTACAAATGGTGTTTTCGAAACACAAGGAACTGTTATCTGGTCTGGTAGTGCATGTGCAGTGTATGTGTTACTGTGGCATCTGGTTAAGGAAGACATAAACAGATGATAGGAGGTGGCAGCAGATGTCTGGAAGGTGGGGTGTGGGGGTGGGCAGCAGGAAAGAGAAACGGAGAGAAAGAAAGAGTCAGAGAATGAAAATTAAAAGGGAGGGGCAAATGAGAAACAAGAGGACATCCAGGGTGACAGAGCACAAGTATGAAGCAGATGACCCAGACACAGTGGCGCTCAGTCAGGTGTGCACAGTGCTCACTGCAGGAGCTGTGGAGCCCCCATATGGCAGACAGGACAAGGGATGACACATAAAATCAATTTAATACTCCATCTGTCCATGGCATTGTAAAAATGTATTACAAAATATATATGTGAAACATTCCCTCAAACATTAAATGGTAATTTTAAGTACAAGTGGAAAGATCCTACTACAAAGTTATAAGAACGTTTTACAGCCCACATGGTGCAAATGGAAGTGATTTTAAATGTGAAGTGTCAAATTACAATATCATTTTTGGCAAGCACAGATCTTTGTCGGACTATATTGTGTAATGCATGCATAGTAAGAATTTGGGGCAAACTAAACTATACTTTAATGTAATTTAAGCGTGTCTGTTATGTTGTTCATTGTTAGTTCAAATTTTAACCTAAAGGGAGACATAATGCTTGGAATATACTGTGTGTGTGTGTGTGTGTGTGTGTGTGTGTGTGTGTGTAATTTGCACATACACATAAGCACACATATGAGGATGATGAGTCATATTTCCTGAAAAGGAAAATCAGGTTATATGAATGGGATAGAGGGCAAACATGTAAACTCTGTTTACATGTGCTTGTATATTGGATAGAGCTAGACAGACGGGAATATAGTCCGGTCACACATTATTATCTGATCTTTGCGTGTGAATACACACCCTGTGCTATCATCTGTTTTGTCTATAGTTCTCTTTGTATCCTTTGACTTTCTAGGTGTATCCTTTTAATAATAATAAGAATAATAATGACATATTTAGGTACTACATTAATTATTATAATCAAAATGAAGACATTACCTACATTATTTTTTTTCTTAAATTACATTTTTGAATGGAATGGAATTTCCTTTAATTTGTATGAGATAATATATTTTGCTAAAAGATAATGAAAACGTATTTATTAAGAACAATGTGCACTAATAAATATT
Organism: Enteromius afrohamiltoni; assembly: GCA_034779775.1. Taxonomy (NCBI): domain Eukaryota; kingdom Metazoa; phylum Chordata; class Actinopteri; order Cypriniformes; family Cyprinidae; genus Enteromius; species Enteromius afrohamiltoni. Next base: position 211,300 of record JAUYWG010000037.1, on the reverse strand, counting down.
TACTATTAACTATTAGTTAATAAAGGGGTGTGGTTGGCAAATTTACAGCGGGACCAGGAGGGAAAAATAAAAAATGAGAACAGGAGAGGGATAAAGACACAGAGGGGGAGGTTAAACAAAAGACATGACCTGGATTTCTTTTATCTGCTGTTCTATTGTCATGGTTACGGAACGCAAAGTGTCTTTTGTGTGGATCAGAATGAAGGTTTGCAGGATAGAGTGACTGCTTAATGAGAGATTTCAGGAAAGCCATAACAGATCACAAAGCATAGATTCAATATGCATAAAATGCATGGTTTTACCATGGTATTATATTCAAAAATAGTAAAAGCATGGTGTTTTTGCTAGTTGATTTTTTTTTCCATGGTCCCTGATATGTTATAATCAGCATTGGCATTGAAAGGAAGAGTACTCAGCCCACCCTGTGCTGTGCCCATGCTGTGAGGCTGGCATTACCACAGGCGTAAATAGTGTCTCTGTGTGTCCTCTTCCTTGAAGCACATCAGGTCTGCTTGAAAGACTCTAATTTTGCCAAGAATAAAAGCATCTCTTTGAGATTAAAGGCAATTACCACAGAAAAGGAAAATTTCCTTCACTTAAACTCATTGCTATTGTTAAAGCAGGTGTTTACCAGACTCATTAGTCATGCAAAGCTCCTATTTTACTTGAAGATGAGCATGCTTGCAAAAATGTATGAATATATAAGAGGTTCTAAATTAATGAAAGTACCAGAGGTATTTTCCATATTTTCCAGATTCCATAAAATTCAGTTTTGTGACTTTTAGTTACTGTCTGTTTGCTTTTAGGCTTTTTATATGCAAGAATAATAAATGTAATATGGTTAATGTGAGGACGTACTTTCCAAAGGGGGGAGTTCTGTCACATGTCTGTGTTTTGATTTAGTTTTGTTCTGTTTTCTTAATCATGTGTTAATCTGATTTCCTAGTTTGTTTCCTTAGCTTCTGATTACATTCAACTCTTCTGTTAATCATGTCATTCTCCTTGCTATTTAAGCTTGATGTTTCCTGAGTTCTTCGTTCAGTCTTGTCTGTGCTAAATATGTAGTGTATTGCTCTATCGCTTGTTCAATAAAACCTCTTGTTAATTAAAATTGTAATACACCAAACCATTACAGTTGAATTTATGAATGTCTATCTAGAGAAGACACTCTGCTCAGGTGTATTTTTGCTCTCCTATTAAATGTCTATTAAATGCATTTGAGTTTTTTAACATTACATATTTATATTTTTAAACTTTTTAGTGTAAAAAAAGAAAGAAAGAAAGAAAAAAGACTAAGAATTGTTGTTAAAACCTGTTAATTGTAAAATGGAAAGTTAATTTAGTATACACAGTGAAAAAACTAGCTAATCTAAATTGACCTTTTTGCTGTTGTTGAAATTTTACAGTAAAATACTGGTAAATTGCAGGTACAGTTACAGTTAATTCATAGTTTTTTGAAGTCACCTCATCATTTTTTGTAAAAACCCTTAAAATTGCATTCCTAGAATTCCCTGTTTAACATTTTAGTTTTTACTTTTTTTATTTTAATTTAAATAAACATATGTGACCCTGGACAACAAAACCAGTCATAAGTGTTAATTTTCAGAAATTTAGATTTATATATGATCTGAAAACTGAATAAATAAGATACATAATATATACAAATTTCCATTGATGTATGATTTTGAGGACAATATTTGACCGAGATGCAACTGTATGAAAATCTGGAATCTGAGGGTACAGAAAAATCTAAATGCTGAGAAAATCACCTTTAAAGTTGTCCAAATTAGATCTTATCAATGCATATTACTAATCAAAAATTAGGTTTTAATATATTTTTAGTAAGAAATTGACTAAATACCTTCATGGAACATGATCTTTACTTACTATCCTAAGGATTTTTGGCAAAAAAGAAAAATCTATAATTTTGACCCATACTATGTATTTTTGGCTATTGCTACAAACATACCCCAGCGATTTAAGACTGGTTTTGTGGTCCAGGGTCACATATAGTGTTTTCTTAGCATCTATCTACATCAGGAAAGCTTGTGGGGCCGCTACTTGATGAACTTTGATTCTGCATGTGGATTTATTATAACCTCCTCTGTTTTGGGTTAGTTTGCTGTAATGTATTGTTAAAGCATTAAACTCAGTTCCTAGAGGGCTGCAGCTCTGCACAGTTTGGCTACAACCCTAATCAAATGCACATAATCAAGTTAATTAAGCTATTCAAGATCACAGAGTTTGAGGCCACTGCTGTTAAGGTTCAAAACAGATTTTAGTATAAGTACATTAGTATTTTATCATTGAATTCATTCATTGAAAAATGGTTATTTGTTATTATTTTTTGCTTAGAATGTTTTATTATTTGAAATTTTAAAGACAATTTTTTTAGATACACACATATAAAGCTTGCATTTATCATTTAAACATTTTAAAGGCAAAATATATAAACATAAGAAATAGTAATATTAAAATAAATAAATACAACAAAACCAATAAACAAATACTTCCCTCCCACCTAAGAACATGACCCAAAGTGCTATCCCATGTCAACAGCAGGTACTGAAGCCATAAGAAACATATTAATCACAATTTTGAAAAACATCTGTAAAACATAAAATATTGGTATTATATTTGATTTATCTATTCATATATATATATATATATATATATATATATATGCATGTATATTTACTATGCAGCTCTGGCACAAACCTCAATTACTATAAATGGTGATGCTACCATTGAGTAGTATATCTGGGAGTAGTTACTCTGCATTTGTGTACCTTGTCTGTATGGTCTCTGTGATGTATAGACTGTTGTTTGTTTTTTATTAAAACAAAATTCATTCAGAAATACTTCAAAGTGTTCTGAAAAAGAGTGATCTTTACAGACAATGACATTCCACTTTTCAGTGTAAAGTAAATACACAAACACATACGTCATACAAAATGCAAACAGATGTCATACAAAATGCATGAGAAAACACAAAAAAAACATTGCCTGACCTCCTCATACACAAACATGCTTTGAGCATTTGAAACTTCAGAGACACTAAACTTGATTATACAATTACTTTGAACTCTTGTATATAAAAAAAACCCCAGTGTATAGCAGTGACAGCTTAAAACAGTGTATAGCAGAGTGTTTGTGGTCTTTGGCATTATTTAAACACTCAAGATCAAAAAGACCACAACTTAACTGTACCATACTTCATTTGTCCATTCATTTACGTGTTCAAACATAACCTGTGCACATTATGTTTATCTTTTATTATAGCCCTTTTGACTATCATATAATTATGATCATTTCCTGTGTGGGTAATTTGTGGTCTCTTCCTCTCTGTCCCAGTCTCTGCATGATGCAAATGTTGGAGGTTTATTTCCTGGGAGGATGAACCACCTAATGTAATATACTTTATAAACGATCATTTGTTATTTTTAAAATTTTGTAATTTCTAGTATAGTCTGTAACCAAGACAAATAAATAGAGAAATCATACAGTAGATAAAAATCATAAAATACCTTTTTTCTTCCTCCAAATACTATTTCACTATATATATATATATATGGAAAGAAAGAAAGATTTTTTTATTACTAATATCTAGAAATTCTTAAATCACAATACATAGCAAGAATACTTTTAAGAATTATTGAAAAACTTTTGGGATTTTTTTTCTTTAAATTGGAAAACAACAACAAAAAATAAACAAATGCCAATGGGCAAGAACAGTCTTGTTCCCTTATTTTTATTAACCCAACAGCAGATATTTTTCTTGTTTAGTTATGTGTACTTTTTCAGTCTAGAAAAATGCCAGTATGAACCTTTGAATTGATGTCAAGTTTATATTTCTTGACTGTGTGATCTGGAGTTTTAAAAGTCATTACTCTGTTGTTAGAGAGGCACTTGACCTCAGAATGAATCATACTGAATAAGACAAAATTGTGAGGATTCCATTCCACAAGGAACTCCCTATTTTACTCATCAACTGTAAATCACATATGACCCCTTGTGGATAGAATTGGTATGTACATTTATAGCTTTCTGTCAATTCACTAGAATTTTTTTGATATTGCAATATCAAGTAAAAAGGGCATTATAAAATCACCAACACTTGTTAAACTAAGCTTTGGCTCAAGTGCGCCCCGTTTCTCATCGAACTGTTTTGAATAATCAATGTGAAAAATTTGAGAATGGAGTAGAGGATGGAAGTAGTAATTAGATATACATAGTGTCAACTAAGGTATTTATGGCCCCTGATTGAATGATTTATTGTTTTTATGATCCTTTGGAATTTATGATGTACAATAAACCGGACACCTGGTTGCACATCTGGACTGTATACCCCACCCCACATCCTGTCATAAAAACTCACCTCCGAGGGAGTTCTATTTATTGCAGCTGTTGTAAAAAAAAAGAAAACATGACCAAGTCATTAAATTTTACAACATATATTATGTTCTATGTCATGTGTTTTGTGCTTGGTGTGACTTCATCTGCTTGGACTGAGGCCCTTCTCCGCAGGGGTCAGGGTATGCTTGAGGGCCCCCCTCCTTCTTCCCCCACCGGCCTGAGCATGTCAAGGCTCTGTGTTTGCTAGAGATGTGAGATGTTTTCTGTAATGAAAGAGAAAAATAGAATAAAGGTGAATATTTTAATAAAAGTGAAATAATAAAATAAAATGTTTATCATATCATTTATCAGATCTTCAGGACAGTTAATCATTTGCTTTTAAAATACGCAGTAATACATAGTTTCTCTAAAAAGTTGCATCTATGCTAGAGCAGGTCTCCCCCCTCAGTGTTTGCAGTCTAAAAATTAAGTCTTAAAACCATTGAAATATATTCTACTCATCTAAACAACAGCATGCTTGAAGCGAGGTTAAGTTTGTCCTTAGATAAACAGTGACTGTTTTGCGTGCCATTATTTCACATCCTAAGCTCTCCAAAATCTCTAGATCACAACAAAAAAAAATCTGAATTAGAAGACTGATTAATAATCGATCTGTTGCTTTAAGAATATAGACAACGACTGTGCGTCGAATCTGACTGTATAAGTACACATTAACCACGGTTGCTTAAACATTTCATATCGAACCATTCTATTGGAACGGTAAATTCGGGGTCGACGTCTGAATTACTAGCTAACAATCTTAGGCTATTTGCACCAGCGCTAAAAACAACAGAACACATTTCTCTGTCCCACATGTTCTACCTCTATCACCCAAGAAATGCTGGGCTACAGA
>JAUYWG010000037.1:189046-205952 GCA_034779775.1 Enteromius afrohamiltoni | reverse complement strand
AATGCCAACAGAGTTTTCTAGTCTATTCAAGAGAATGTTGTGGTCAGTAGTGTCGAACGCAGCGCTGAGATCCAACAGCACTAATACCGAGGTACAACCACGATCAGATGATAGAAGCAGGTCATTAGTAACTCTAATAAGAGCAGTCTCAGTAACACGAGACTGGCCGGGGTTTGAGGAGGCTCTGACCAGCACTGCGCAGCCTAGCCGACCAACGCAGAGACGTCAATGCTGGCCATCCCGGGGAACCAGACCAGCCTTCGCCTCCACAGACAGGGGGAGAGACATGATACTAATACTCTTGTGATACTAATGTGTTTTTCGATGTCTTCCAACAGGTCATGGGAGGGGGAGCCTTCGAAGCCGCTCAGCCAGAAGACGACAGGCTCAAACACTGTTGGAAACAGGTATGAGTGAAAGTTCAGTGACGCAGTAATGCCGATTTTATACGGCAAATCAGTGACCAGCAGAGTTTACACATCACGTTTTGGTAACGGTACGGCTTGCTTGGAACCTCGACTGAGGTGGTACTAAAAAAAGGATCAGGTACGAGGTACTGTTCCCAGTGGAAAACCCGCCAAAAGTGAGCTGTACTGAACCGTACCATACTATGCAGTGGAAAAGCGTCATATCTTGAAGGTGGTGGGGTCCCCGTTCTGCTTCTGTGATCTGGAGCTCACGCTGGCAGTGTCCTCGGATCTTCCTCTTCCGGGGCGGGAAGGGCTCGTCTTACAGCAGCAGGCGGAAACTCTACTCGGAGAGCGTTCTCATCGGGGCAGTTCGGTTCACCGGAAATGGTCCCGGATGGCACCTTGGGGCTCCAACCGACGAACAGATGTCGGTTGCAGCATCGGAAGGAGAGTACAGTTCCGGAGATGACACGTCGACCGGTCACACAAACAGCGTGCCTCACAGAGGCGCTCAGTCGGTGCTGAACTACTTGAATTCGTTCAAACGCAGGACGGCAGTTCCACTGAAACAGTTTCATAGGCTCCTGGGGCATATGGCTGCAGCCACAGCAGTGATCCTGCTGGGACTGATCCATATGAGACCGCTTCGAGGTGGGCATGGAAACGCAGCACATTACGGGTTCAGATAACTCCAGCCTACTGACTATCCTTCTCCTGTTTCTTTGACAGGAGTGCCCCTAGAGCAGGTCTCCAGGCATGCTGTTGTGTTCACAGATGCCTCTACCACCGGGTGGGGGGCCACGTACAGCGGGCATGCAGTGTCAGGGGTGTGGACGGAACCCCATCTGCATTGGTACATCAATTGCCTCGAGCTGTTAGCAGTACGTCTAGCTCTGGGTCGTCTCAAGGAACACCTACAGGGCTGTCATGTGCTGGTTCGCATGGACAACACATCAGCCATCAGGTGGTCGACGCTCCCGTCGCATGTCGCAGCTCTCCCGCCACCTCCTCCTATGGAGTCAGAAGCATCTGAGTTGCTCCGCGCCATTCACATTCCAGGCGTTTACAACCAGACAGTCGACGAGCTGTCTCGAGCAGTGCTCCCTGGAGAATGGAGATTCCATCCTGACGGTTCAGCGACGAGGCACCCTAAGGCTCCCGTGCCCAGATTTGTGGAAACTCTACGTCTGGCCCCTGGACGGGACGCGGAGGTTCTAAGTGACATACTTCAAGGGGTGGTTGACAAGATTTCTTCTGCGAGAGCGCCTTCTACAAGAGCTGCCAACGTATTGAAATGGAACCTGTTCGTCGAGTGGTGTTCTTCTCAACGGAAAGACTCCCGGAGATGCCCGATCAGAGTTGTGCTTCTCTTCTTGCAGCAAGGGCTGGAGCGAAGGCTGTCTCCCTCCACCCTTAAAGTCTAAGTGGCTGCTATTGCTGCAAACCACGACCTTGTTTATGAAATTGCATTGAAAAGCTCATGTGTTTGTATCTGTTTTAGACCTCCTACGTGAAGGCAGACTTCTGTACGTCTTCTCAGACATCCCAGTGGTCCAGTTACTTAGGTAGTGCAGGTGCTGGTATCCTGTGGTTCGAGTCCCGGCCTAGAGACCAAACACTGGGGGTTTAGGAGACTCCCACACGACTCTGGAAGGGGCAGCTTCCATGGCGTTTTCCATAGATTTAGAAAACAATTTAAGTAAAATGGCAAAATAGAGGTAGAATATGAAAATAAGTACAGTAAATAAATATACTATAACAAAATAACTAGCAAAAATGAAAAATTAAATAGAATAGAGATAGAATTGAATGTGAATATATAATGTGAAGGGCAACAAACAGCGTCGCCCTGGCAACACGAGACTGGCCGGGGTTTGAGGAGGCTCTGACCAGCACTGCGCAGCCTAGCCGACCAACGCAGAGACGTCAATGCTGGCCATCCCGGGGAACCAGACCAGCCTTCGCCTCCACAGACAGGGGGAGAGACATGATACTAATACTCTTGTGATACTAATGTGTTTTTCGATGTCTTCCAACAGGTCATGGGAGGGGGAGCCTTCGAAGCCGCTCAGCCAGAAGACGACAGGCTCAAACACTGTTGGAAACAGGTATGAGTGAAAGACGACCAGGACGTCCATCCGGCCCCTCACCCTCTCCCGCACTTCATCGTCCAAAACGGCCTCTTGTACTGCATGGCCCAGAGGAGGGGGGAGGAAAATCGACTCTTTGTAGTGCCCCACACCAAGACGGTCCTGGAGCTGGTTTCACTGGCCAGGCCTTGAGGCAGAGGTGAAGTGGTTCTGCACGGCCTGTCCCATCTGCCAACTTAACTCGCCAAAGAAACCTCCCCCTAGCCCTCTTATTCCTCTACCCATCATCGGGGTGCCCTTCGGATCTCGTGGGGCTGCTGCCGAAGTCCAGCCAGGGTCACAAGCACATCCTGGTTATCGTCGACTACGCGACTAGATGCCCGGTAGCCATCCCCCTTCGAAAGGCCACCTCCAATCTCCAATCCCAGAGGCCCGTCGGCATGCTGTGGAGGCTGAGATCCAATAAATGCTCAAGCTGGGGATAATCGAACCATCTCGTCCTTGGTCCAGCCCGAAGCCAGATGGAACCCTCAGATTTTGCAATGACTACCGGCAACTGAATGTAGTGTCCCAGTTCGACGGCTATCCCATGCCCCGGGTGGATGAGCTGCTGGAATGGTTGGGAAGGGGCTGGTACATCACAACTCTTGATCTAACGAAAGGATATTGGCAAGTCCTATTAACCGAAGAGGCCAAACTGAAGACAGCATTCTCCATGGCCTCCATGGGGCACCAGCCACGTTCCAGCGGCTCATGGATGTCATCCTCCGTCCCCACTAGGAGTACGCCGCTGCTTACATCGACGATGTGGTAATCCACTCGGAGGCATGGGAGGATCATCTTGAAAGGCTTCGGAGGGTTCTATCTGAGCTCAGGAGGGCTGGAGTGACTGCCAACCCCCGCAAATGCCATCTTGCCAAATCAGAAGTGAAGTACCTGGGCTTCATAATCGGAAGAGGACTGGTCCCAGGTACAACCTTTCTTGGGGTTGGTGGGATACTATCGTTGTCCAGTGGCCGGACCAAGCAGAAGAGACTTTCCAGGCCTTGAACAGAGCCCTGATAGCCGAGCCGGTCCTCCACGCCCCCGACTTCAACTGCCCATTCCTGGTGCAGACCGATGCCTCCGACTCGGGACTCGGAGCAGTACTCTCCCAGGAACATCAGGGAGAGGAGCATCCGGTCGTGTACATCAGCCATGAGCTAACCCCAGTGGAGACTCCTAGTGTGTAGGACGATCACCTGGAACTTGTCTGCCCGGGCCAATCGTTCACGGCCGGACCAGTATAAAGGAAACACCAGAATGCGGAAGTAACAAGCTATGACTCCATTCATTGCATTTGAATGACCTACCTTTCTTTATTCCCCAGAAGCTTCGCCGTGAACGAGACGCCCGGGCCACAGAGGACTAATCGGAGCACCATTCACTGGCACCTGGATGAGGATAAAGAGGAGAACAAGGATCACTGCCACGTTGAGCACCACCTCCACAACTTGCACAGTATTGAAATACTCACTTTCTGTTTGTCAATAAATCCACCCTCCGGGGTTTTGTGTTCACTGCATCCATTGTCTGTTGTGCTCTCTAACGCCAGGATCACAGTAATATAAGTAAGTATAAGTATATGTACACACAATAAAATTAAGAGTGTAATAGTGAATTGATTAAAAAGGCATACTGGGGGCAAATGGTATGTAAATTCCACTCATTCATCCCCCCGTAGCCTTGACCCCAACTGCAAATAACAGATAAAGTACATATTGTGCAGAGTGAAAGTGTGCAATGGTCTGAATTGGGTGGAGTAGAGAGTAAAGTTCAGTGTCCAGAGTGAGTGCAAAAACCATATGTGTGGATGTGCAAAATGGATTAGTACTTAATCAACAGAGGGGAACCAACGTAACTAGATGCATCGAATTATTCATTTAAGTTCATAACGGGCTAAACGGAGACCACAAACCCGCTTTCTGGTGTCACTATGTCTGCGATCACCCTTCTCTCACTAGAAGAATAAAATAACCCCAATATGTTTTATGGCGCTGCGAAGAAGCCCCTGTTGTTTTCTGACACTTCGGACCACACTCTGGCCCGTGAATCAATGGCTCTTCGGACATTAACGCAATTACACACACAAACGCTATCTGGTTTTCGAGTATGAACATTGACATACGATAGGGGGAACCTTGACAAAGACTCAGTTACATAAACAATAGCCTGATTGACTTGCTGGTACCTTCAAAACTGCTCTTCACAGAAAAAGCACACGTTTTTTCTGCCATATGAACAAAGGGACAGAGATAAAGTGTGCAACATTTTAGAAAGGAATCCTAAATGTGTTTATGTCTGTCAGAGGCCAATGTGTATGTCACATATTTCGTTCATGAATTCGGTATCTTATCATTTAATGTGTATCCATATGACGAATGAATGAAGAAATGAAACGCAGACAGGAAGTTACCTAGGCATGCTTGATATGAAAAGGTAGCTGTGAATATGTGAAATCCCTTTTTAAGCATGGGTGATCGATATCAGTAACCAGAAAGAAGTTAATAAACTTTATTAAAGTTAGATATAAATAGTTATTAGAGTTATTATCCGCTTAAGTAATGATAACTGTAACTCTCCCAGGTGTTTTAGATTAGCTAACTAAGGCTTGCACCATTACCCACTGGAAATAGTGTGACCTAGTGTGACATTCAGAGCGAGTGGCCATACGCGTGTGTTGGGAGACGTTAAAACTTGATCAAGTGTGTTTGCAAATACAGTCTGGGTCTGCCGTGACCGTATTTATTGCAGTTAAATTGTGCCTCGCTCAAACGAGGGAAGTATGCAGAGCAGCTACTGAACAAGGCAAAGGACAAAGACTGACCTCAAATTCACTCCAGGCATGTCAAGCAGCCCAGATGTGCAAACTTATCTACAGGACGTCGATTTCCACCTGGAAGTGAGACCGAACGTCACAGATAAAGATAGACTCTATTTACTCAGGGCAACATCTAGCCCTGAATTATGCAGCTTCCTCGACTGGCAGCCTGCACAAACAAAGACTAACTACCACCTGCCCCGAACCTCCCCAGGCCTACTACATCCAACTCAGACGGGCATACTTTGGAAACCATAATGAGCAGGACATGGGACTTAAACAGGACTTAAACTTTAATACTCTCTTCCTGCGGAAACCTGCACCCCGGTGTAAGCCATTACCTGGGCAGCTTGCCCACGCACCATGAACATTCAACAGTTGTGAGACCTGGCACAAAAGGCCTATGGCAAACAGATGTCTGCAGAGAAGAGCGCTAAAACCCCAACCGTTCTCCACGTCAACACTCAAAGTCAGGAACTGGCACTAGAGGGCACTCGACATGAAAGCAGCAAGCCATTACCCAGAGACTTAAATGCGTCATGGTCCAGCAGAGAACGAGACTCCCACACAGGTACTCGTCCCATGGAGAGAAATGGCTGCTGGGACGAACCATGTGGACGACGACACTCACCCAGAGCTCATGGGAGTCCAATGAAAGAACTCCCAAAGACTCCAGCTTGACAGAGCTCAAACTGAACCCGCGCCTGACAAAGACAAAACATCACTAGGCTTTGACTCACAAAAACTGCTAAAAATGATGATGAGAGAATTCTTCCAACGAAAGGAAGAGGATCAGAAATGGGAAAAGAAAGAGAATTCAGCATGACTGACCGCCGGACAAGTAAGCAGCACTTCACCTTCACAGAGAACTATAACAGCCATAACATCAGAGGGACAAGAAATCCTATCTGAAAGTACCACAACAGAGTTAGACACAAACTCACACACAGATGCTTCAGATCCCTGCAGCATCCAGCAAACACCTGCCGCCGAACCCTCTCATGTACCAGAAAGTGCTGTCTTGGTCGTCTGCCACTCTTCTGAAGAACCTCAGTTCAGCCCTTACATCCTCCCTCTCTCATCCCAAACTCCAGCCCCGCAACTCCTGGGGAACCTCATAGAGAAAGGTATTGCACATTGCTCATAGGAAAGGACCTGCTTAATCGCTTTGAGCCATCAATAGACTTTAAACACCTCAAGATGTGCAAATCCGTGAGTCTCTGCCTCTCCAGTCAGTAAACACCAACGAGTCGCAGTCTCAAACCACAGACACCGCCCCCTCCTCACTGACCAGTGATACAACGCCAAAGTCAAGTCAAAGCTCGGCTGCAAGCAGCAAGACCCAAGATCCATTCCTCTACTTACTGCAAGCATCTGACTCAGACTCAGGCTCCTTTCAGGTCATGACCCCCATAAATGTCCAAGACATACAATTAGCAGATGTGACACTAGCTCTGTAGGCATAAAACTCAGCCATCAGCCTGAAGTTCTTCAAAGCTCTGAAACAGAAGCATCCGAACTTGCCACATGTCTGTAAACACAGCCGCTTTCTCCTAAGCCCATGTTCAACAAACATGGCCACATCCAAAATCACCTGCACTGTGGACATAAGATGGAACAACAGACAACTGAGCCACTACTTTCACGTTGTTCCTAACTTACCGCATGACATCTATATGGGACCGGCAGAAACTCAAAGAAGTGCTGTGCAAATACAAAGACTCTTTTGCACAAGACTCATTAGCCTGTGGCCTAACTGACATCAACACCGTGCGCATTCCAACACACCCAAATGCGCCACCCACATTTGTGCAACAGTACAAAATTCCCATTGCATCATACGAGCCAGTTCAGGAAATCATTGACTCCATGCTGGAAAAGGGGGTCACCTGACTCTGCTCATACTCTGCTCTGATATGACCTGTTCTGAAACCTAACGGGAAATGACGGCCCACCGTTGACTACCGCAAACTGAACCAGCAGGTGCCCCTGTCATGATGGCCCATGACACAGTTGGACCAGGAACTGCCCAAAATCAAAGGCTCAATGACCCTCTCCACGCTGGACGTTGCCTCAGGATTTTGGACCATTCCTGTCCACCCCGATGATCAACACAAGCTGGCATTCACCTTTGCTAATCGACAATACACCTTCACCTGGTGCCCCTTTGGCTATGCCAACTCCCCAGCTGATTTCAACATCTTCCTGAACAAAGCATGTCCAGATGCCAAAGCCAGAGGCAACCTTGTGTTTGTGGTTGACGTCCTGCTGAAAAGTGCAAACCTCACAGATCACCTCAAAGAAATTGATCACGTCCTAAACCAGCTGACAGTGGCCGGTGCAAAGATCACATTGCATAGGTCAGTGGTGCAAGACTAAGGTGAACTATGTCGGCTTGTTTGTTTATTGGACGAAATGGCATCGAACCACAGTCCAGTCGCATCCATGCCATCCAAAACATCAAAACACCCTCTAATGTCTCGGAGCTGCGCAGCCTCCTTGGAGTGTGCAATTATTCACGGCAGTTCATTGAAAACTACGCATGAGATCACAGACGACCACTGACGTCACTCCTAAAGAAAGACAAACCCTTTCTATGGTCTGCAGCCCAGGACGCAGCAGTGAGCGAACTCAAGCAACACCTATGCTCCCCCAGTGCCTGGCCTACCCTGACTCAGGAAAGCAGTTCTATCTGGAAGCTGGGTTCTCCAAACATTGCCTCAGTGCAGGTCTGTACCAGTTCCACTACAAAGACAAAAGAGTGGTCGCTTATGCCAGCAAAATGCTGCTGCCCCCGAATACAAGTACTCAGACTGCAAAAACTGCTTTGCACCATGTGGGCTGTTCAACGTTTCTCCAATTACATCGGTGCACAAAAGGTCACCATAGAGACGTGCCACCAACCAGTCACCTTCCTACGTCAAAGGGTGCCTGGTGTGCTGTCAATTCCAACCGTCAAACCCAAATCACTGCGCACCGCTACAGAGGAAAGGAATGACCTTCCCATGGTTGGACCTTCAAATAGACTGGGTGGGACCCTTGCCACTATCAAGGCGAGGCAACAAGTACTTCCTCACTGTGGTGTGTGAATTCAAAAAGTGGGTAGAATGTCTTCCAGCTCCCAAATAGACAGCAGAAACAACAGCCTGCCTGTTAATGCACCCTGTGTTCTCAAGATTTGGACTGCCATTGAGTGTCAACTCGGACCAAGGAACCCACTTCACTGCTGAAGTCATGCAGGAAATGTGGAAAACCCTAGGCGTACAGGCTAAGCTACACATAAGTCACCATCCTATCTTATCGGGACAGGTCGAACGACTCAATAAAACTGTGAGTAGCATGCTGAAGAAGTACGTGGCTGCCAATCAAAAGGATTGGGATGTCAAGCTGCCGCTGATACTAATGGCCATCAGAGCCACGCCCCATCGATCCACGGGAGTACCCCTTTTCGAGATGATGACAGGGCGACAAATGACTGTACCCCTGCATCTGTTATACCAGCCAGGGACATGAACCTTGCCACTGCATACACCACCCACCAGTACCTTGAAGAGTTGCATCAGCACCTGAGAGCAACTTTTGCGTTTGCAAAACAACAGCTCCAAAGCAACGCGGAAGGCCGTAAGGGCTACTACGACAAGAAGGCCTCACATCAGGTACACAATGTTGGAGACAAAGTGTGGTATTACAACTTCAACAGTTTTATTACAACAGTCCTACCCACCTGTCAAAGAAACTGCTACCCCGCTGGACAGGACCCCATGAGATCACAGACAAGCTCTCGCCGGTTGCCTATCGCATCCAGATCAAACAAAGGTGCAGTAAGCCAGTTCTCCAATGGGTCCATCGGAATCAGATAAAGAGACATCAGAGCTCCAAGCGACAGGAAAAGGGGGAGGACCAAGCCCACTGACACAGACCAACAATCTCATATTCTCAGCACACTGATACCATATCTATCACTCTAGTAACACACAGCTAGTTTACCTAAAACAACACCTAGGAAAATGATCGGATTCGCCGTGTTGATTCTCTGTGTGATGGGGGTCACACCCCAACCAGAGGTCGCGTCGCGGGAATCGTGCTCCGCAAGCAACAGGGGCTATTGATCACGAACTGCAAAACATACACTCAAAAGGTGTACGTCCGGCTAAACCTCCACGGTGTTGTCAGAGCTCACTACACCCCCTCACCCAGCTCCCATTGGACACGGGAAGCACTTGCCCATGCTCAGGATGACATAACTCACATGCTGCAGCAACTGCAGAAAATGACTGTAACCCAGGCTGAATTAAGCGGTTACAACCGGCGTCCCAAACGATTTCTGGGCACCTTATTGGGGGCTGCGGCAGATGTAGGAACTCTGTTTAACATCAGCATGACCACCATGAATCTAGCCACTGTGTGACAACACGTGGGCGAAATTCAAGCCGAAATGCCTGAAATCCCTCAACAGCTAATAGTCCAGAGCCAAGCCTTGCAAACCTTCGGGAAGTCCTTAAACGGCACCATCACGGTTTTAAACATGCATAGCACCCTCCTGAACCAAACTATCAAATCCATAAATAAACTATTCTCTGTCATGCAAAGCGACATAGCCCAAATTCAACTCATGACAGCGCTCATGACGGACATGCTGTGTGAAGTAAGCTCCCGCTTAGCCTGGTTGAGAGTCCTCAGTGCAGCCACCACAGGCCCTACTAGTCCCATTCAAACACATTTGGCCCTCTCCTTAGGCAGTGCCATTCTCTACGTAGACCCCGAAGCAGGCGATCTGGCCTTCCTCCTCAGTTTGCCCATCATTGACTCGAATAACATTTATCGGCTCAAGGATATGGTAAATGTGGGATTTTGGAAAAGCAATACATATGTGAAAGTTCACACACCGGAGGTCGTAGCGGACCATGATGCGAATGAGCAGCTGTATCTGGCCCCAAATCTGAAAATGTGCACTCTCACCAAAGAAGTGCACTATCTCTGTCCAAGCAAACCCCACTGAGGGCATCTGTGGTCTCGAGTCTATTAGGCCCGACACAAGCTGCCCTGCCGAGGCTACACCCCGATTCCAGGTCAAAACTACACAGGCCGAAATTGTCGGGAACCAATGGCTGGTCAACACCCCAGCACGCACCGCCACCTTCACATATGACCAACACGACACAGCTACACGAATTACTCGACCCAATCAAACACTATGGATCAATGTCCCTAAGGGCTCGATCCTACATATTGACGATTTGGCATTGTACCACCTCACCAACGACGAGTATCAGGCCGAACTGGAGATCTCACCTTTCTTCAAACAGCATTCCTTCGCCCTTGATCCGGAACTGGAGGAGAGGATCAGGGAGGAAGGAAACCAGTTGATTGATTTGACTCCTTTTAATACCACCTTACCCAGCCAGCGCACTTATGTGGGGCCCAGATGGGTGTCACCTGGGCTCTCTAACTGGGGCCCAGCCAGTTTTGTCCTCAGTTTCCATGTTGGCCCCACATGGGTCAGCCCACATAAAACAATGAAACTAACACTGTTCAGTATGCATACTACAAAGTGCTGTAAAATAAGACACAAGCAGCACTGCAGTTTATTCGATAATTAGGTGATTCATTGACTGATGATGGACCATTATTGAAGACAACTGATGTTATCATGAAGAATCAACGAAGAAAATCACAGTTTTACAGCAACCATTCCAGTGGTCAGTGTGTGCTTTAGTTGGGCTTTTGACCCTTTAATGTTTAGTATGAATTTTTCTTTAACTGTATTGTTTTTTTTTTTGTTTTATCAGAAGAGCCCAAAAGAAATCCTTTCAAAATGTGTGGAAAATACACGTGTTTATCTGTAATCACAAGGCTTTCATCTTCAATAAAGAACACAGATAATAAACTCCAAGTTCAGTTCAGAGACTCAAATAAAAATAAAAAATAAAAAAATCATAAACATCATCATCATAACCTGATGGGTTTTGCTCTAGGTTTGTCTGGCTGTTATAACTCAAGTACAGCAGCCATGGTCTGATTGGCATCTGATGGACGCAGGTTAAGCCCACCTCCCGGAAGGCGGGTAGTAAGGTAGCTTGGCCAGACTAAGCTCCTATGAGCTTAATAGTTGGGGAAGCCAGGCTAGTGTAAAGTGTGATAGAGAGAGAAACATGATAGAGAGATCAGTGACATCAGAAATATCATAAAATCATAAAATAAAAGTAAAAAACAAAATATTTAAAATTACTTAAAACTAAGAATTGAAAATTATGATACATAAAATACAATGAAAACAGATCAGATGTAGCACAGTTCTCATTCAGTAAATGCACAGCTTAGCAGATGGTTTTTGAGTCTGGATTTAAATGTGGTTAATGTTTCAGCACATCTGATCTCTTCTGGAAGATTATTCCAACTGGCGGCATAATAGCGAAATGGGATTACCCTTGTTTTATGTGAATTCATCCTAATGAACTGAGCCTGTTGGGTTTATAATCATATCTAGCATATCTGCAACATATTTAGGTCCTAGGCCACAGAGTGATTTATGAACTAGTAATAGTGCTTTAAAATCAATCCTAAATGTACTGGAAGCCCGACCTGAGGACTGGCATGATATGATCAGATTTTCTTCTAGTCAGAATCCTGGCAGCATGGTTCTGTATGAGCTGCAGCTGTCTAATGGTCCTATTGGGAAAGAGTTATCCATTAATTGTCACCATTTGCATTGTTTGTATGAATGTTATCTTTCCCCTTCAGAAATAGCATTAATGTGGAGCTCTGCATAATGTGTACATCCTTCCATATGGCATGCTAACCTTTGTACACAAAGCCCATGCTAGACTATTAAAGTGCAATAAACAAGCTAGCTAGTTTATTGATTCACAATAAGAATTAACTTTAAGAACCGCCACTCAGGTGATTTATATCAAAGAGACATATGGTTGACTTAACCCACTTCTTTTCATCAAAAATAGAATAAACGTGGAACTGTTTTTCTGTATTTAAATTTATATTTTCCCATACTTATGTGTAATGATATTGCAAGATGAAAAATAAAATAAAAAAAAAATAATTTGCCATTTCGTACAGTAGTTTTAATATGCAAATTAAAAACATATTTTAACTTTTTATAAGTTGCAAAATTAAAATTAAATTTCTTTACATTTTTCTACAGTTATCATGCACTATGATGATGAAAATGTAATATTATATGTCCTACCTGTAAGTCAAAATTTTACTATAGTTTTGCTTGAATATTTTAAACATCTAATCAGTTTGACTATTATACTTTAATTTTCTAAGTTCTAAAGTTTTAAAATTTGTTTTAATATGCACATTAAAACTAGTGAAATGACAAATGTAATTCTTTTTATTTTGCACTAAACATTGCACAAATGTATGGGACAATGTATATTTAAATACAGGAAAATATGAATTATGAATATGAATGAATTATGTCATTAATTATGCAATTATAAAAAAATCATAACACATCTTCGTAGAGGCAGTTTTTTTTTAATTGAATAAAAATTATGCTTTCAGCATATGATAATTTTAATTACTGTATCATAGCAAAAGAGAGAACATTTTTTTCACATTAAAACAGTTTAATGTTGTTTATGTACAATATTATTTATTTTCTTTTTCATTATGGGATGAAATATGACCCAGATCTTTTTTTTTTCTCTTGTTCATTAGATTCACCTATATACACGCTCATATTCACATGCTTCACTCAGAACTGGACAAACAGCAGAGAACTGCAATATTACATTTGATGTATGGTGAATTGATATGTTCAGAATCTTTACATTGGTTTTGCTATCAAATACTCTGTCAAAGACAAAATGTAAACCTTCCAACACATGTTAGGGGCAAATGAAGGTTGGATGAGATCAGTCAGCAGAATAGATGGACACTTCGCTCCCATCCTGAGAAAAGAGAAAAAAGAGGGATGCTAAAACAGGAACACTCTCAATCAATTACCTTTCAGGCTCTAGAGAACACAAAGGGCAGTTCCATTAGCTTAGAAGCACTTAAAGCCCTACAAACACGCCTCCCAATCTCTGATAACAATACTCTTAATAGTTTGAATATTAATTTCAAACAGGCTCACCTTAATTAAGCATTTCATTAGCACATAAGACACAGGGTGATTCAATATGATACAGGAGTACACCTGTGCTCCATAATGGACACCAGATTTTGCATGATTGTGTGGTATAATCAACTAAGTATCATTTGCACTTGTTTGCTTAAAATTTTATACACTGGTGAGTGGTTTGCTTTAAATCACAAAAAAAATGTAAAACCTGACAATCATACCCTAAGGTTTTCTGATGTGTCCCTTTAAGTCATATTCACTGATACAGCCCATTAGGTTGATTTGATTCATACTGATTAATATAATTTTACTTAAAACCAGATTCATTAATTAATGTTTCAATGAATGAAAGAATGCTTAATCAGTTTGCTGGAAAATGTTGAAAAGAAATAACACAGACTATTCTATTGCACTGAGAATTTAATATAAATAATTTTTAAAATCACAGAACTACAATTGTGCTGGAAAATAATGTCTGCCCATACACATATGTGTTTGGACAGTCACTAGTTGGACAGTCTGGATATGTTTTGCCTTTTCTCTCTTTTGGAGAATATACAGTTTCCCCCAATTCAATTAAAATAGCCTGAAAATACATTGTCACCACGAACATTTTCTGAAACTTTCCTCTTATTACCATATATTTGATTAAACAAACTTTTATAGGAACCGTATGAAAGAAATGTATTGTAATAATCATAAAATGTCTCTGTTATGTTCAACGGGCATTAGGAAAACATGTTAATTTCAAGTACTTGTATCACTGACAGGAGTACAGCCTGGATATTCTCGTTTAAAAAGCGCAGTTGCAGCCCTCAACTGATGTTTATGTTGTCATGTTTTGTTTTGGCCTGAAGTGCCACCCTCCATCTATCTCCCAATCCCGAAGTCAGTAGTGTTTCGACATACAGGTTGCCTGCTTGACAGAAAATACAGTGCATTTCATTTAATTCATTGTCATGTGCGTTCGTTCCTTTTGGTGTCATCAGTCATGGCAACCTGAGTGTGCATCAAGTCTGAAAAGGAGTGGCTGGGTGAAAAAAAACCCTCTCCAGTATTTTGAATTTGGACTGCAGTTTTGTATTGTTCTGCAGTCTGTTCAGCAGGTCATATTGTCTAAACAGTTGTTTCTTCAAAGAAATTAACACTACAAACTAAGTACTACAAACTTAGTATTAATAGCACATCATGATAATTTTTTTTTTTTAACCAGCATGATTAAGGTGACCAACACTACTACAGTCTATAGGGTAAATTTTGTGCTTAACTGGTTAGAGTGTGGAAAAAATATTTTCTGCTCCCAAGGATGCCTACTTCTCTATTACAGACAGTATGAAAAGTAACCAGATGAGCAACTACTTTTGACCATATTCTTAAATGTACATTTGATGGATACTTTTCCATGAGGCAACAGGAGAGGTCACATAGGTCACATGACAAAGGTAAAGTATATAACATCTGGATTGCGTTTGTAGTCTACTGCCCATGTAGCCTACTGTACTGCACATTCAAGGTAAGGCTGCATCCGACATTGCATGTGACAATTAAAACAGTACTTTTAGTATGAGTGTAATATGAATTTAATCTAGATCCATTCGCCATGTTGTCATTGTCATGGTGTGACAGCCCTTCACTGTAATTTA
The DNA here is from genome assembly GCA_034779775.1 of Enteromius afrohamiltoni. Classification (NCBI taxonomy): domain Eukaryota; kingdom Metazoa; phylum Chordata; class Actinopteri; order Cypriniformes; family Cyprinidae; genus Enteromius; species Enteromius afrohamiltoni. The sequence continues at coordinate 190,860 of JAUYWG010000037.1, read as the reverse complement.
CACATGTCCCGTTGCTTCAGGGAGTAACACTAGCAGCAACTCAGGCAGTAAGCGATCACAGCAACGTTATTTTCTTATTTACATTTTTAATTAACCACACTGACCACAATTGTATTATCTAATTAGGTTTGTCATCTTAACATTTTATATAATTTATTTATTTACTATAAGTATTTTTGTAAGCACATGCATCAACTAAACGACTGACAGCAAAGTTTGAAAATCAAAAGTTTGAAGCTACAAAACATTAATGCAACATATGAGCCTAATAATATTGCCTACTTTTACTATCAAACACTCGGGTGTATATCATAAGCATCTTTATAGCTCATTGGTTCGTAATCAAATGGTCTTCGTAAGAAATGCCGCGTTTAAAACAATTTCAAAACATGCTAGGTCATTACTTTTTTTTCTTTCTATATGAAATGTCGAAATCTGTGTAGTCAACGGTGCCGGCAGTCAACAGTTAAATAATCGAATATTATCATGATTTAAAATAATAATAATAATAATAATAATAATAATAATAATAATAACAACAAGAAACAAGCGTGGCGTGTGGATCCCATTATCAGACAGCGCGTAATTCTACCTCAGGAAACATCTCTGTTTGCCCCGCGCTCTCCACGTCTGAGGGTAACGGTGCAATAGTGTGTTTCATCCGGTAAAGCATCACTATCATTAAGGCCAGCAGAAACAGCAGTAAACACACAAAAAGTCCAAGATATGTGGATAAACTCGGCAATCTGGGGTCCGGACGTCCTACGTGCCCCACGGTGGTGGTCCAAATCAATTCCTCGGTTGATACATTTTGCAGACGTCTAATCAAATCGTCAGGTGAAGGCGTGAAAAAGTTCCTCCAAACGATTCGCTCATCTATCATAATGAAAGAAGGATTGTCCGTTTGTGGTTTTAAAATATGGTCTACTGAGACTACACTAAACTCCTAATTATCGTCTCCCCATGTTGTTGTACATGCCGTTTTGCACGTTAGCAGCGTAAATTGCAGATGTCGATTCCATCAGAGTATCCAAGAAGAAAACACAGAGGTCCCACGAGTCACGCCGAGTGGCAGCGCTTGAATCTTTACGGATTATTCGATGTAGTACACCAGCAAAACGTAATGCGCAGAAATCTTCACAGCTGATTCGACGCACAAGCAGTAAAACGTTCAGTTTGTTTTACCTAGCTACGGCAATTAGCTTAAATGAATAGTCGTTTTTAAACTGCGCCTTTCTCTGGTAGTCTCACAAACGTTTAAAAATTGATGAACGGAAGCCACGACACCGTCTGATGTCAGTAATGACATTGCCTGTGTTGGTGATACCGCAGGCTTGTTATAACATCTTCATTAAAGACCGCCTTGTCTCTCAAAGCCTCCATTCAATTTTTAATCACACTGATGCCGCTACATATCACCGCTAATTTCCTCGCTCCTTAGTTGTTTATTATGTTAGAAATCTATTAACCCAAGAATGTGCTCGTAATGCAAATGCTCTTGCTTTCGAATAGCAATAGTCTCCTCTTGTTCACGGTTCACGCACTGTGAAAGTGTTACATTTTAATGACCTACCTTTTCTTTAATCCATACAAAATTATGATCAATACATAATCGTGGTGATTTAGAATTGCGGGTACATTTTGCGTCTCCGAGATAAACCTTTTATTATTTTTCAAAAACAAAAAAAATATTGAAAGAGTTTTGAATAATTACGCAAATTATATTAAGCTATCACAAAAAATAATGTTTATATGTGTATTTAGGAACATTTTGTCATGAAAATATTAAATTAAAGACTCCCTCTATACCTATT
>JAUYWG010000037.1:148553-161348 GCA_034779775.1 Enteromius afrohamiltoni | reverse complement strand
GAATGCTGTCTCCAAACAAAGGCTGGCCCATTGGGTGGTGGAAGCCATCTCCCTGTCATATCTATATCAGGGAGAGCTGTGTCCCCTAGGTCTGAGAGCCCATTCCACAAGGAGTGTAGCCTCCACCTCAGCGTTGGTACACGGTGCGTCATTAGCAGATATCTGTAGAGCTGTGGGCTGGGCAACACCAAACACCTTAACCAGGTTCTACGACCTCCGCGAAGAGGCTGTGTCTTCCTGTATCTTAAACCAGACAAGCAGGTGTTGGCTTGCTGCTGTGCATCTCAACAGTTCCCTGATGCCAATGCGAACCCTCTTCCTCCTGCCCTGCAGTCGGACACAGAGTGGAGTCAGTCCGACTGTGATCCACCTGACTTCACCAGTGGTTGTGGCTAATATTTTTGTTCCACAGTCAGCCAGAAGGCTGTGTTTGCCTTCACGTATATCCATATTTTATCGATATAGTGCATTCTCTAAAATTTTCCATGAAAAATACCTTTTCATGTCTCCGCCCCCCCAACCCATGCTACAGCTTTAAATCTTAAATATTTAAAACTGAAGCTGGCATCCCGACGGGGTACCAAGTGTGGCCCCCAGGCCGTTGGGATAGTTACGTACAGACTCTCCTGTCGACACGCTGCAATACAGCCTGCCGGCACCGGTGTCTAAATATATCTAAATACTAAATATGTACACTTAATTATACTTTTAGGCTTATTTTATTGAAAAAAAATACTGGTAAACTTTTTGATGCTTCAAATGCCACCCTTAGATCTAACAGCACCAACACAGCAGACATGCCAGAATAGAGATGCTTTTTTTCCGCTTTGGAAAGCTCTGCAGTTGGTAAAACACTATTTTCTCTACAATTGTAAACATAAAACTTGAGACTGGCCTTAATCAGTCAGCACTCTTAGATCTAAATTAGTTTTTTTAAGAAGTGGATGTTTTTTTTTTTTTTTATAATTACTGATGACAGCATAGACAGTTGCAGCTTTAAAAGGCTGTATTCACTCCAGTGCACAGATCTATTTTGATGTTTTATATACTGATATTACTGACTGGGTTTATATTAATTTTCTATCATAAAAGTATTCAGAGATACAAGTGCATTCAACCACAGCATGAGCTGCAGGACTTCTGCAAGCTTCTGTCAGAAGGCTATTTGAAAAAAGGTATTATGAGTGGCATATCTTAATTAAAACACTGAAAATGCATCATAGACACAATAAATTTCAACATTTCAAATTTGGCCTATGAACTTCCATTTGTCCATCACAAAAGCCATTATCCACCAAACTGACTCTTACACTACACAGACTGTTACACATCACCCTAGACTGCTTTTCCCATCATACATTGCACTGATTCCACACAATTGTAACCAATCACACGTACATACATTTATATTACATTTAAACTAGGAATAGTCTTGTGTTTTGCCCGTTCAATACTCATTTGCCATAGTTTGACCCTGCCTGTTTTTCTGACCACATCTGTAAAATAAAGCTTTGTGGATCGTCTCGTTGGCTCCATTACAAAAATCCAGCAATGCAATTATCAAATCTGTAGATATGTTCTCTATTGATTATACAAATTCAACTGAAGATGTACAACCACGCTAAGCAAAATATATTTTTTAAAATGTCATTCGAATAAACTTTAGAATTTTTTAATCCAAATATTCAAATACAAATATTGAAAAATGCCCATCCGTACTTAGTTTTGCTTCAAATATCAGTAAAATTTAACAGAGCTGTCTTTGTACACATCTTACTTTCACATGGCACTAACCCAATATGAATATTTATAAGTTCATATTTAATTAAATTAAAAACAAACCTGTGATTCCATTTCTTCTTTTTTGAGCTTAATTAAAGACATTCCAGAGAAGTCCATGGTGTCTTAATATGGAAATGAGAGAGAGAGAGAGAGAGAAATGTGATTAAATAGCATCACTATAGATTTATTATTGAAGAAAAGCATGAGGAAGCATGACTCAAAAGCCCCTAACATCAGACTGACCCTTATCCTCAATCTGGTCCTGTCCGGTCTTGGTGGACGCAACCACATTAGCAGCCATCTCATTAACATGGCGTGAGGCCTGTTGAAGAATGCCAAGCTTTTTACTGCCACGGTCAGCTTTTACCTGTAAATGGGAAGGCAAATATATGAAGAAAAAAGGCATTTCATTAATTCTGTGCACATGAAATAAAATAACAGTCAGAAGGAAGTTATGTCAAGAGACATTGTTGCATGTGTGCATGTTTTTCGGGCTGTGTATTTTTTATTTATTTGCTTATTTTAATTGTTGTTTTTAAATTAAATGTAATAATAAAATGTAATAATTAAATTAATAATGTTATTTTCTTGTTACATTTATTATTTGATTTCTGCAGTCAATCAATGACTAATTCAAGTAGTACGGCTTATGTAAATGGCATTATGAGGTATTAAATAAGTGAAAAGCCTGTAAATTCATTATTGGTAAGTTAAGTCATTAGATTTTATCCGATATTGTGACAAACCGCCATGTACTAGGTCTACAAAAAAAAAAAAGAAAACAAATGGCAGGTAATATTCAGCTTGTTATGTGGGTTGAATGAATAAAATGATATACATAAAAACCACGTCTATACACAAAATATTAAAGTGCCCCTATTATGCTTTTTCAAACATGATCGTTCATGCAGTGTGTCGTGTAGCTGTATGTGAACATAAACTATTTGCAAAGTTGTGGCGCTGACAGTGCACGATAAATAAAGTTATTGTCTATCAAAAAAAAGAGCTCACATTCACCTAAACGAGTCGTCAGCAATTTGAATCTTTCTTTGTTATGCATATTTGCATAATGTCCACCCACGTTCTATGTCGCGAACAGCTTGCACCGCCCACAAACAGTACAATTTCTCCGTGGATTACATCATGTCAATAATACACTCTATCCTATGAGAGTTAATTTGTTTTATATTCCCTTCTGAAAGATGAATCTACAAATAATGAGCGATTAACCTGAATTGTTTTCAACAACGCCTTAAGCAGGACAATCTCTTGTTGAGTTTGCGTCATTTTACTGAGGACTGCTTTTCCAATCTTGGAGTACAACGCGATATTCACCAAACGCTTGGTTCGCTGTAATGACTCACGAGGCTCGTGCGGATCCATTTGCAACAAACTTTAATCAGAGATGGTCAGACAGGCAAGGGTCGGTACACAGGTAGACAGGTATGGCAGAGACAAAGCAGATACAAGGTCGAGAAACAGGCGAATGATCGGGGCTGGCGGCAAAAGGCGGAAAACAAACACAGGCGGAAATCAAACACGGGTTTCATCTTGCCAAAATCTATAAAAGATGATGCTGTATTTACTGTGTGTAATGACTCACGAGGCTCGTGCGGATCCATTTGCAACAAACTTTGCAACAAACTCCGTGACACTGAGACTAAGTGCTAGATTTTTTTTTTGAGTAAAGAAAACACTGTACTATATTATATTATATTATTATTAGTAGTATTATATATAAATTATATATTATTATAGTAAAATATATAAAATAAATAAAGCCATATCAGAACAGTAATAATACAGATGAAAGTAGGAAAAGAAAGTTAATGTCAATAAAATAACGTGTGGATGAAAAGTGTCTTTTAAAAAAGAAATGGTGAAGCTCCAGTGTACACTATTTATTTATTTATGAATGTGTTAAGAGAGATTTTTAGTTCACAAAGAATTTGCACCCTTTCAATTAATGAGTTGACATCTGAAATGAATTAAACACATACCCTATAGGTTCAAATTCAAATCTAAATTGAAATGACAGGAAAAGGAATTTACCGTACTGATTTGTAATTCATAGTTCATTATGATATAAAATAAAACCTTGGAGGCTGCAACAAGCTGTGCAGTACTAGCAGCAATCTCGTGAGAGCAGACAATCAACTCCTCATACTTCCCAGTATGCAACACCACTTTATCAGCTGAATCACTGTTAAAAATGGAAAACAGATTAATCAAAAAAGTGTCTAGAACATATTGGTTTAGTTAAATTCTGTGCTTAATACAACCAATATAATAATTAAGCATGCCATTTTTGCGGGGTCAAATTAGCATAATCTTCAACCCCCTGTTCCCCCTCAAAAAGTCTAAAACCCTATCCCAAAGTTATGTGGTCCAACCAACATGGGGGTAAGCTGTCTGTTTAAGGACAGTGGATAACTAAGAACAACTAGAACTAATGACAACCAACTAACTAAATTATTATATAATTATTAGGGCTGTCAGTTTAACATTATATCTTAATAATAATTAATTTCATACAGTTGACTGTAGACAAATATAATGCAGGGCAACAATGCCATAAATGCAGTTATGCTCTAAAATGTAAGATCTTGTTGCAAAAAAAAAAAGACCCTGTAGCCTAAGTGTTTTTGTCTCATGTTTATATCATATATTAAGCTATATCACAAGAGCAATACTGAGTACTATCTTTGTCACAAAGTTCACAAGTTTAAATGTGATTTATACAACAGATCAGTAAATAAGAATAATGCTGTCTTATAATTTAAACACAATTATGTGTTTTGCTCAATTTTGCAGAGAACAAATTACCCTTTAAAATCATAGCATCATTTGTGTGCATCTCTGAGCAAACATAGCTGTGTTTAGTTTCTGAATTAATCCACATTTTGAATAAAAAAGGTAAATCACTGATTCAAAGGCCCATTCATAAAGTGAGCAATTTACTTAATTCTAACTGAATTAGCTATTTTAACGAATCATAAGGGCATTTATTTGCAACTGCTTGCAGACTAAAACCAAACCATTAGATTACATGGAGAGGGCGGGGTTTAGGACCTATACTGGGACCAACTACCCGATAATGATGATCAAGATGTAATTATCAAACACAAGAAAGTTCCATTTAAAAACTTTACACCACTCAAGATTAACTGACTCTGATAAACAGTAGCAAAGATACATACACCATCTGTGTTGCACCCCATCCCACAGCTTTGGAGGCAGAAATAAGACCCTCTGTCCAGCGTGAGTTACGAGCATAGAATTCTCTCACTGAAGCTGCGCCCTAGAAGGATAAATATCAATGTATGTTGAATTGTCCCTCAGGTAACATCACTCAATTCAAATAAAACTCACTGCTGATTTGTCTTTTGAAATTACACATGCATAAAATACACATCAGAAACCGACAGATAAACACTCAAGATTAATTTAAAAGTACAAATTTAGGCCACCAAGGATAACAAAGATAAATCAAGAATAACGATGATAATAATAGTAATTTTAACACTTTACTTTTCCACTCTCCACAATCTCCTTCTGCAGGTCTGTGGATGCCAACACCAGAAGACGAATGGCCTGCAGGATATTAACAATAAAATAAATACTAAGTACATATTTTTAAGTGTTATTACGTAGTACTAATTTGTGTAAAGACAGTGTGACAACAAATAATGTTTTAAAATAAAGTGTAGCCTGATGCAGAGAGATGTTTTAATTACTCACTGATAAACATGTCACTAAAGTAAACAGAAACACAAAATGTTATTCTATCATGTATACTTCAATGTTGTAATCTTACCTTCATAAGACCAGTGCAGCTATTCAGGATTCTTGAAAAAAATAGAAGACATACAGATGAAAACATGAATGCATTCTGTATATTAAATGAGCACAGTTGACACAATAAAAAAAATGTTTAAAAAAAAATTCAACTGTTTACCTCTCATTGACCTCCAGTTGGACTCCTGTTGTATCCTTTCTAGTCTGACTCATCATTTCCTATACAGACAAAAAATTATAACCATGATCAAAACAACAGTGAAACTCAAGACATATAATAAGAAAAAAAAGGACAGAACATGGATAATGCTATAATTCTTTTAAAATAATTATTTTTTTGTGTTTTTGTATTAGATAGGATATATCACTGGTGTTTCATTGTTTTTGCTACTTTGTAGCTAATTTATGACTTTTGATGTCCGAAAAGTTGTTAATTAAGAATGTTAAATATTTATAAAATCACTGTTGAAACTGCAATTACAATGCTTGTCAAAAATATAATTTTGCAATTTTGCAATGACTTGTTACAAGGGTTTCAGAAACAACTTGTAACTTGTGGCATATAAATGGAACTTAAGTCCCAACTTGGCCTTAAGACTAAAGATTTGACCAACAACAAATCTGTACTTGGGACTGTACAGTACAAATGTGTGTCTATGATTGAATTTTAATGTAATAAGAGGAAATCTGCACAATATGTTGCAATACAAAAGTTGTAATAACCACATAATAAATTACATTGTACCCTTTCTACTCACATCAATTCTCCTAACAGCCTCCTCAATAGCAGCAGATGTAGCAGCCATTTCTTTATCCACCATGTCACCCAGCTCATCCTTACCAACATCAATGCCTTTTGGCCTCAGATCCTATTAAAAAAAAAGGGGTGAGAGGTAAAATAATAATATAATAATATCTTTTTTAAAGGTAAAAAAATAGTTTTTTTTTTGTAAAATAATAATTGTTGCATTATTTGTATGAATTACATATGTATATACATTAATACATATTAGGTTAGATGGTACAGTATAGCTGTACAAAAAAAAAAATTAAATAAAGTGATGAGTTGTTTCTCTTTCATTGTGTTGTGCTACCCCTGGATTCTACCCCTGGCTACCCCTTCACAATTAACTCATTTACTACATGTGCTGTGAGTTTAGCGGGCAATTAGGAGTGAAAATGAATTTAACTAGGCTTAATTTTTGATGAAGGCGATTACAAATTTTAATATCTCTTTAAATTTCTTAAGCCTAGTCGTAGACTAAAATGTAAATCTGAGCTGGGCCAAAGTCTTTTTTCTGACCCAAGTTTCCTTAGTTAAGAATATGGGTTGGAACCCTTAGTTTTGATCTACATTTCTTCATTTTTTTGTCTATTTTTATTACTGTTTTCTATTGTTATTTTTGTCTTTATTTGTCTTTTTTATTTTTATAATTATCGCAATAAATATATCTTATCATAGACTTCATATTGCAATATTATATTATCGTGAGATTCTGATATTGTTACACCCTTAAGCAAAGCAGCAACAAAATGCAGCCTAAAGCAGATACACATATACAGAGTAGAAAACAAAAGAGCTTACAAAGTTTTGAAATGGATCTTGTGTGTGCTTGCAATTCCTTACCTTTCCTATTCTAAGAATCTTCTGCACCACTGCTTGAATCGAGGTAGGATCAGCACCCTTTAGAGATGCTTTTGATTTAAGATCCCTAAGGTACTGCAGGCTCTGGGTAGCACAACTCTTACAGTGCTCTGTCAAACCTATAAATAAACATGCATATACACATCACTTGAACATGTTCTGAACAAGTTCTCATCCAGGAAAAAAACAACAACACAATCTTCACATCAAACACTATGGCAACAGAGCTGCGGTTGAAATTTTTATTAGTTTGTGCTCTTACGGTCAGCGTCGTCAGTAGGGGCCACGTGTGCTGTTGAACTTCCACTGATTATTGTGTCAGAAGTAAGATGTGAAAACTTAGTAAGAGCCCTAACAAGACTCCCAGCATCTGAACCAAAAACAAAGGAAACAAGATATTAATACAAGCACAAAAATGCTATGCAAACATACACACAAACAAAATGCTGAACCAAAGAGAGAGGGAGAGACAGAACATACCCCTCATACTCTTCACATACTCAGAGTGGCCCACTTGCACCTTATCAATGGAGTTGAGTGTAGCCTCTGCTCGGCTAATGAGGTAATCTAGTGACAGGAAAGTTAATATTTAACTAAAATTCAGTTAATAATATGTAAATAATTGTTAAATAAAGTTTTATTTTAATAAAAATACCTGGGGAGCTGGAACTGCTAATGTGCAGTGGGTCATCTAGTGTAGCAACAGCATCTTGAATGATGTTCTCAGCCTCAGTTACTGTCGCCTGCAGCAGTGCAAACTGTTCATCCAGCAACTTCTGCTGCAGCCGCTCTTCATGACTTAACTACAAGCACATAAAAAAGCTACCTGAACACAATGCTGGTATACGAGTGTAAAGCTAAAAGTCACTTTTTATTAAAATTAACATTAACAGTAATAACGCAATATGCATATGTTGTACACACAATGACTAGAATTCTTGGTTATAACTTCTATAAAGTATGTTCAAAAATCATGAGACCACTTTATGGCAATTTAATAAAATGACTCTAGGACACTAAAAAAACATTAGTCCGATTGACAGATTGATGCAGAGTATTTGTCTGATTTACTATCATAGTTCTTGACTAAAGCCATACATATTTAGATACACAAATTCCATTCTGAAATTGTATGTCTGCAGTGCTAATGGCATATACTGTAAGGTCCTCACAGAGTTTCAGCACCACCTTGTGGTCACCTACAAAACTTTGTGATGAGACGTCTATTCCACTGTTCATACTGAGAATTGTGATGGCAATTATGCCACATTTGGTTGAACTTAATGTCCTTTTTCTTACCTATCCTTGACCATTGCTTCAATGTTTGTAAAATTTGAAGAGATTTCTTAGAAGCAAATAAGCAAAAGTTTATATATTTTGCATTGATACATTGATAACATAATTCCACACTGATTGTGATGGCGTATTTCTGCAATGCTTACACATAACGAGAACAAATGTTGTATGATAATGGTTCCTCCTTTTGATCGTATTTATTATATCTGTTACCATATTAAAAAGGTCATACATCATAAAGAAACACATGTAACTATTTGTGTAATTATAACTGCTTGAAATATAAACATTACAGGACAGTACCGAGTGACAGAAATGCCGGCATATTCGTGGGGTGGCAGAATAAACTGTAGTTTGATGGGCTGATTTAGAATTGTAAACAGAAAGAACCGGGACACAACAATGAGTCATTTTTTTCAACAGTATCGAGCAAAATAGATACATGTTTTCTGGGTGGTTTCTAGATGGTTTCATGTGTGTCTGGATGAAAGCTAAGGCATTGCTGGGTTGTTTTGAGTAGGGTGGTCACACGTTATAAACTGTGACTGATAATTACAAATATAGTAATGATAGTTACATTACAAATGCAGTTAATTTGGTACAATAAAGATCAATCCATTGCTTTATTAGCAAACAATAGACACTAAAAATGGCTTAATTTATTTCATGCCTTCCCCCCACTTTTAGAGAATTAGATCTGTCCGTACCTTCTCTTTGAGTTTGCTTTGTAGTTCACCAAGCTCCTTGATGGTCTTGTCTCGATCCTGCTGTAAAGAACTCTCTTTCAGCTGAGCTTCCTTCATCAGGGAGGAGAGCTCAGCATCTTTCTTACTTATAGACTGCATTAGTCTATCCTTTTCTGCCTGAAGTGCAGCCATAGAGCTGTTCAGCTGCTCTCCTGCCTAAAGAAAATACAGCAAATAAAAATATAGATTTTTTTAGAAAGTATTTACAGTAAATACATTTTTAAGAAAGAATATACAGCTGCTATGTCAATATACAAATGTAACTGCCCCAGAAGCGGAGAAGACAAACTGGCATTAATAAGCAGTATTTTAATGTTGTTTTAATGTGTTTACCTTAAGGGGTCAAGATGTCTCAAGATGCCATTTCTAATTTTCCTTTTTGTTAGTAAAAATGTTTGTTACGGTTGCCGAGAGGGCTGCGAACTTAAGAAAATGTAGCAAACAGAAAAAAACATGCAAAAAAAACATGTAAAAAACTGCATATTCTCACAACGCGCTGCAAACACAGAAACGTGCTGCAAACAGCAGGGACCACAACGGAAATGTTTCAGGGGGACCTCAAAAAGTTACGAGACCATCTGGGACTTGATTATTTGTTCAGTGGCTTTTGGTCAGAGCAGAGGTGCTTTTCTTGATTATTTGAGGAGGAGAAAAAATGGCGCGTAAGGCAAGAGAAGTTGTTATATATTTATTTTAGTGTACTACTTACACTAACTACTTACAATAAACACTGCACTCGTAAGGGCTGTCATTGGTGTTTTGCGAGCTATGTGACAAATGAGTAAAAACTCAACTGGGTCGATGAACTGGGAGTACATCGACCTAGTGCAAGTTCACGGGTGGGAAGTCACAGAATTTGACTGTCGTTCCAATGCACTTTCAAGGGTTAAAGGTTGGAAAAACACAGGTTACGGAGTGCCTGTAATGCAGCATTAATCCCTGTACTTGTGCCCCACCTATCTGCATATTTTGCATGTCTAGCTTTGTTAACATACCTGATTCTGATAATCAGCTCATTAGAAGAAAGCTCTGTGCATGAACTGTGATCTGATCAACATGGTCCCTACACAGTGTTCATTGCTCCCTACTCCCTGGAGCAGGGGAAATCCGTTAAAGTTTGCTTCACTTTGGAACATTTATTCATGGATTTGTGCTGCAAATAAATTAATACCTGCAAATAAATTAAATTACATCTGGCACACTTAAATGCACTTAAAATGGAGCGCAAGTCCGTAAGTTAGCTTTATACTCGAATCATGGCGGAATATCCGGTGATGTCCATTTTGCAGGGAACAAACGTTCGAATAGAACAAATGTCTGAAGCACAAAAGAAATATACAAAATGTGCAGAGCGGTGGGGCGCTAGAACTCTAAAATTGAGAATCGCTGATGTATAAGATCTGCAGAGTCACACAGCTTAAAGTCCCCCACAAAAATATTTATTTTGTCTAAAATAGAAGGCTGATCCAGACTGGGCTAAAAAAAACAGCCTCTTGAACTGCTTTACATCTCTCCATCGTCTCCTCATTCCTAATATATAGGGAGTTGGTTGTGGGTTCGAGTCCCAGGTCCGGCAGGGGTTAGTGACTAACCAGCGCTCTCTCTACCTTCAATACCATGATTTAGGTGAGACCCTTGAGCAAGGCACCGTTTCCCCAAGTGCTCCCCGGGTGCCGCAGCAATGGCTGCCCACTGCTCCGGGTGTGTGTGTGTGTGTGGTTGATCACTTCTCACTGCTGTGTGTGTGCACTTGGATGGGTTAAATGCAGAGCACAAATTCCTGGTATGGGAAACCATACCTGGCCACACGTCCTTTCCTTTTTCTGGTATGGGGTGAGAACATAATGATTCCAAAAATTTATCTTTATTTAATTTAATTTTTCTGTTTAACTGTTGTTAGTTTAATTTAAATTCAGCTTTTAAGCTCCAAAGCAATTTTTTGTCATGTGAGATGATTCCAGGCTTTGTAGGCTAATCTTATCGCTCATCTGTTCCTTAGTCTGATTGACCATTGGGGCACTCAACTCAAACTTCTTTCATTTATCCCTCTTTTTCAGCTTTTCTTAAGGTCTTGCCCAACATCAGGCCTGTCCACTCTTGGATGTTGTTTTCCCATCTCTCTTTCTGCCCTGCCTCTCTTCCTTCTTCCTGGCACTGTGAGACTGCCTTTGTAAATCCTAATGACCTCATTAAATGCCCATACCACCTCTGGTTCAGTTTTTTTTCCAACACTGTCAAGGAGGTCATCATATGGCCCAATGGCCCGCCGAACATTGCTTCATTGGAGATCTCCGTAGGAGATGTCAAGGAGTCCGAGGAGATGTTAAGGCTAAACATCCTTAATAAACTGTACCTTAAACTACTGATAAGGCATCTGTCAAACTTCTCAGCTGTTGACCCATCATTAGATCAGTCTCATATGAAACAGGCCTAATTGTACTTCAAGAGTTCACACTTTCCTTGTAATAAATAATAAAGCAAATTTGGCGTGCTGTCTGGGGAGCGAGCAGGGAGAACGACGAACTCCGAACCCTAATGGATAGAACCCTAGTGTGGGCGAGAGTTCGGCGTTCGGCTGGTTCACCATCTGCCCCCCCCGGAAAGGCATGAATTTAATGGAAATGGTGGAGAAGGGGAGGAGGACGGATGCAAGAAAAGCGAGATGCGGGGAAATGAAAGCTGGGAGAATTTATGGTGAGGGGAGGAGATTTGATTGGGTGCAGTAAACAAGGGATGATTAGGTAAACGGGCTGCAGGCCGTGTGTGATTACTCGTTCAGCGTTCTCTCAAAATAAGTTATTTGCAAAACTTTACTTTAATGGTACAACAAACCTTTACTTAGGGTTGCTGTGATAGATGGGTTGACAGTTTTACCACCACAACACTGGTTATATCACTTGACCATCGTGGCACAGTCACCACCATTGTTTTGATTGTTTATAGTAATAAAAATAATTACGTTCAGTTAGAGAATATACGCTACAATTAAAACTGAACATGGCTGCTAAATGCAGTGCGCCCAACTACTAATGCGAACAGAATCTCGGAATCCAGTTTGAAAGCGGAATTTACAGTTCAATTTACCAAAGTTTGGATGAATTCATCAAAATAGGTCATTACACAAATCAAACCGCAATAAGGACTAGTATATTTAAATATTGAGCCACAAAGGTCGATTCAAATTTGAATCCTGTAGGCCTATGTTCTGATTTTCTCTGCGGTTTTGTTTACTAGCACGTGTGATGTGTCATGGTGATTTCAGCATCTGCCACATCAATAAGGACATAAATACATAAACAACATGTCCAGAACAGTGAGAGTCACTTCACAAGGATTTTACCGTTTTACCGTAAAACCAGTGTCATAAATAATGAAATTTATTTCTGTACATGTTATTTTTGTTTGACTACTACTACTACTAATAATAATAATAAGTAAATACTTATAAATAATATATATATATATATATATATATATATATATTTTTTTTTTTTTTTTAAATAGCATTTTTTTGATTTTGTAAAAAAA
>JAUYWG010000037.1:125264-141371 GCA_034779775.1 Enteromius afrohamiltoni | reverse complement strand
TAGCTCTTTCTTAATGGTTCACCCTTAAGCCTTGCTTTGCACTTTCCCTTTAGTGTGAATGTATTTATACATGTGAGATAATGTAGAGTTAATAAAACTTTTGCACAAATGACATGAGTTTCTGATTCAGCTATAAGGTCGTGGTGGGCTGCTATAGCCGCCACATAAACCTTAAGTGTAGAAGTCAGACGACCCTCATCTAGCAGGTGCTGTAGAAATGACAATATCAGTGATATGTCACATGTAGGGGGGGGTTTCGTTGCGCTCTGCGCACCATCTATACAGCACAGACCATTTCATAGTGTAAACGCGTCTTGTAGACGGGGCTCTTGCTTGTGAAATGGTGTTTAGTACACGCTCTGGGAGGCATGCAGGCTCTACATGGAGAGCCCACAGCTCGAGCTGTGGGTGCCATATCGCGCCCTGAGCCTGATATAGCAGGTCGCGTCTCAGGGGAATCGGCCACGGAGCTGCTGTCAGCATTGCACACAGGTCCGCTATCCACGGCTGGTTCCTCCAGAGAGGGGCTACCAGCAGGAGCTTGTGACCTTCCTCCCTGACACGGCTGATGACTTGTGGGATCAGCCAGGTCGGAGGAAAAGCATAAAGAGGGAGTCTGGGCCAACTTTGGGCTAGAGCATCCATCTCTCTGGTGAAATATGCTGGGCAGCGAGTATTTTCATCTGAGGCAAAAAGGTCTATCTCCGCTCTGCCGAATGTGCGCCAGATTAGCTGGGCCATTCGGGGGTGAAGTGTCCAGTCTGCTGGACTGACCTGTCCTCTTGACAACAAGTCTGTGCCCTGGTTGAGGAGACCCGGTATAGACCCGGTATGTAAGTTGCAAAAGTTTGCAGGGCTCACTTCAGGAGGCACGATGCCAGTCTGTAGAGACACTTGGATGAAAGGCCCTCTTGCTGGTTTATGTATGAGACCACTGTCATACTGTCCTATCGAACCAGAACGTGACTGTCCCTCAGGTGTGGTAGAAAGAAGTGACAAGCCTGACACTCTGCCATCATTTCCAGGCAGTTGATTTGCAGACTGTTGTCTCTCTCTGACCATAGGCCAGAGACTGGAGACCCCTTGTACATCGCTCTCCAACCTGTTAGGGATGCGTCTGTCACAAGCACTCTCCTTCTGTTCACTACATAGAGAGGGATTCCTTCTTGCAGACATTGTGTATTCTTCCATGGACGCAGTGCTAAGATACAGGCTGCATTTATCATGAGTTTTATGGGGCCGAGGCGCCACGCTCGTGACGGCACCTGTGCCTTTAGCCAGAACTGCAGTGGCCTCATTTGGAGAAGGCCGAGCTGCAGGACTGCTGAGGCTGCTGCCATCAAACCAAGCATCTTCTGAAAAGCTTTTAGAGTGTGTTTAGTGCCAAGAGTTAACATTTTGAAGCGCTGTTTGAGAAGAGTGCGATTCAAAATTCTTAAACTCTTCTTAATTTTCTCTGTCTGAGGGGGGAACAATCGTAATCACCCCTTTTTACAGCAGCTTATTGACTTAGGCTTGTTAATGCAGCATTTAGTTTCTTTACCGTGCCTGGAGCTCCGTGAGGCAGAGGGTGCTGTAAGGAGAGTAGCTGGTGAGAGTCAGCGAACGTGCGCAAATAAACTGTAAGGCAGCCTTATAATGAAACTAATGAAACTTGAAATGAGAGCGTGTGAGTGTCAGTGAAAACGCGAGTCTAGACTGTAAGCACGCAGGGGCTGCGCCGCTGTGACGTCACCCAACTCGGAGCCCTGTACTCGGCGCCGCTGTCTCAGCGAGACGGGGGATCGTGAGGGGAAGAGTAGCCATGTTTATACTCACAAAACATGCAGTCGGATCCAGCGAGGGCATTTCTGTGTGAGAGAATCCCAGGCAGACAACACGCAGGCTGAGCAGCGGTGACCAAGCATGGTGAGTTGTTAGAAGAAATCGATGAAATGAAATTTGCTCTTTTAGAGAATCTCTCTGAAGTCAAGCCAGGGGGCGGCAGGGGGAAATCCATCTGCAGACGACAGAGGAAGGCTTCCAGTCAGGGACAGCAAAGAATCTGTCGCTGAAGGAGAATGATCTGAAGATGGCCAGCATTCCCTGCTCTTAAATAGACACGGGTCACACCACCTCACGCCAC
Source organism: Enteromius afrohamiltoni (assembly GCA_034779775.1). Lineage (NCBI taxonomy): Eukaryota > Metazoa > Chordata > Actinopteri > Cypriniformes > Cyprinidae > Enteromius > Enteromius afrohamiltoni. The sequence goes on along the minus strand of JAUYWG010000037.1, from coordinate 139,246 downwards.
CATGGCGCCATCCGCAGCCATTGGCTCTGCGGTGTCAGGCCATATGGCGTGATCAACGGCTTTGGCTCGCTGTTCGCGGGGCCTTGCCCAATTGGTTAAAATAAGTCTCCTCACAGCGGCCAATGACCGTGCAGTTTCACTGCGTGATTAGAATAGGCTTCAGTTAAGGGGAAAAAAGGAGTTTTCCCATAGCGTCTTATCAGACGCAGTTCGAGTGAAATGTCGAGAGGAAACACGTACATTTCTATAAAAGCATCTTAGTAATATAATTAGTTCCTTTATTAGGGTAGTAACGCATATGCATTAGTTCCCCAACTAAACAATCAGCAGTGGTGTCATTTTTAGACCAGGTTGTGTTAATTAATAAATATGACAGGATAAAATATGAGTTCAATGATAAAGTTGCTGCTGTTTTTGTAAAACACACATAAAAGTAGTGATTGTGTTACTCTTGGATTGGTGAGGATTAACATGATGGTTGTGCGAGAGATTCTTTGACCTGGTCTTGCAAAGTATATCTGATCATGGTATGATTCACCTATTAATGTGTAAGATATACTCATGTTCAAATCCTTGTGCTTTAATGTGAGCCAACAGGTGTGACCAGTTACATAATAGAGAATAAAATAAGAATAAGGAAGACCGTGACATACTGTAAGTAGTTCCTGCAGAGTCTTGTTCTGGTTACAACTATTACTGGAAAAGTCTGCTTTCAGTGATTGACAGCTGCAGTAAAGTGAAAAAAATAATTTATTGTGTCACTGTCTGGAGGTTTTCTACAGGAAGTTCTACAGTGTATAAAAATTGACTATCCATGACAAGGAAAGAAAATGACAAGAAACCTGACTATTCAGGTGACTAAGTACTGTAATGAGGTAAGTAAGTAATGAGGATGATCCTGAGATGAAGTCATACTATGCTGTAGAATAGTTTTTTGTTGTTAATAAAGACTGTAGAAATGTAGTAGTTAATACACCTGTGGTCAATTTTGTTAATATTGAAAATTCATAAAACCCAATGCATTAAATAATGCAACATTTATATTATACAAAATTCACCTTTTTAATTATTTTACTACTTATTTTTTTTACTCTTCTACATCAGATAATTTTTTTTAGAATGTATTAGTACATGTACGATGTAACAGTAAAAGTGTTGATTGTAGATTGTAGAGTGTAGAATTATCGACTCATGCTTCTGTGTCTGCTGTAACAAAAATAAATAATTTAATGATCAGTCTGTTTCGTTTGTTTCTTTGCTTGTTTGTTTTCATTGTGTGACATTAGAATTATTCTGTGTTATAATTTTGTTAGTTTGCACATAATTTTAAGAATTGCTTGCATTCCTCCTGTGGTCTTTAATTACATTTAAACATTATTTAGAATTATTAACATGGCTAAACATTATTAGCCAACAGAATTAATTAACACATTATTAATGTTTTTATCAAACTACTAAACAAACCAAATTTTACATAAGCGCAGAGAAGAAGAATGTCTTTATAAATGTAGTCACTCACAAGGAAATGAACAGTTCAAATAACAAATATTTTCATGGTGCACCAGCAAAAACTGGTTTAAAAGACCATAGAATGCATTAATACAGCATTTTAAATCATTCACTGATATCTACACAGAAGGTATTCTTTCACAGGAGAGGAGAGTGCAATCAGCCACCCCGCTGACATTAAGCCCATGCAGGTTGGGAGAGCTTGGTTGTGCCGGGAGGAGAGAGAATGCCGGAGGAGAAGAGGGTTATATTTGTACTATGGAGCCACGGGCCATTTCCTGCCAGAATATGCCTGATAAAAGATTGAGCCCAACAGCTGGACTGATGCTACTTTAGACAAACCCTCATCAAGCATTCTCCTTATTGGGTAGACCTGGACCATAAGTGCAACGCCCTCGTGGACACTGGAGCAGAAGATAAGATTATGTTATACCTCACTGACTCTTCCTTGGCACCTGTTGTTGGGCCATCCTTGGCTCGTCAAGCACAGTCCTAGAGTGGATTGGAGTCAGAAGAGTGTCATGGCGTGTAGTGAGAGATGCTGTGCCTCGTGTCTTGTGTCTGCTTGTTCTGTGTGAATCTGGAGTACCAACAGTATAAAACAGAGAAGTAATCTCAATCATAATGCATTATGCAATAAAAGGGAAATTTAAACAGTCAAACAGATACGTATTTAATAATGACTTTAAAAAAGGATACAGAAGGAGCCTCTCTGATCTCAAACGGCAGATTATTCCATAACCAGGGCCCAATCTCTGAAAACGCTCAATCCCCTCTGCGTGAGAGCATAGACTGGTCACTGGATTTTAGATTTCTTATAGGGGTGTAGTAGTTTAGAGAGATAGCTAGGGTCCTGGTTATATAAAGATTTATACACCAGTAAAAGAAATTGAACATTTATCCTTGACTGAATAGGCAGCTGGTGGGGGCCCCTTAATGTGTAGGTTATATGGTCGCCTTTGGTTGGAAGTTGGGATTTTGAAATATGTTTGTCCAGTTTTAAAAACTCATCAAAACAGAAACCCAGATTTCATACACAAGAAGATTTAGGGTGTACTCACACTAGGCATGGTTGCTGTGAACCTGACCCAAGTACAGTTGTCCCCCCTTCCCACTGCCCTTCTGGCCTGCACTCACATAGAGTTTCAGAGTTTCGCGTCCGGGCATGGCTGGGAGCACTCAAACTAGTCAAACGAACCGCTCTTTGGTGGTCAAATCATTGCAAGCGTCGTCCACAGGCCTCTCACCGCTTGAATGTAGCGTAGGTTACCAGCCACCTCTATTTCCCAGTATAGAAACTGAAGTCACGCCTCACGCTGCTCACGCCTTTGTCCAGAGGTGTCAGCGTACCTGGACGTGAGGTTGTGAGGCTCTTTTCTCTGGGTGGGGTGGCCACAGCAATGCTAAAGCCGATCGCCATCGGTCAAGGCCTCCCATCTACGTCACTGGTCAAAAAGTGTGGTTTTCTACTAACAACATTCCTCTCTGATCCGTTTGAAATAAATTAGCTTCCGAAAGAAGGGGTGAGTTCAGTCAATCGTTAGGTCAATAAAAATATGTGTTCTAGTTCTAAAAGAAGGTGAAGAGATACTGAAATTGAGGAGTCGATAGGTCAATATTTTTCCCACAGCACATTTTACTAAAGCCCCTGTAAATCCATTCTTGGTAGTTTCATTAGAATGCTGAAAAAACTATTATGAATATATTTTATTGACAGCAATTTTCTTAATGCTGTTTAATTTATTAGAAATCTTTGGAACTGATAAAAAAAAGAAAGAAATCTAAACAAAAAAGCAAATCAAGTCTATATTTCTAAGATGTGATCATAAGAAATCAGCAGTGGTGCCAGCCTTCAATGTTGTCTGACTTAAATTGTAAATATGCTCTTGCCAAACTTGTCATCATCATAAATATATGAGCTAAAGCATGTAGCTGTTGTCTATGTTACTTTTGGTCTGTGAGGATTAACACAGAGAATATTTGACCAAGTTTGGCAAAGTTTAGCTGATATATTCAGGCTTTTGAAGGAAGTCAGGGTAATATGATCCACTAGTTAATATGTCAGGTATTTAGCGTATAATAATCATTTATAAATGAAGTCAAAAAATCATAGATCTGACACAAGATAGGTAGACATTTATTATTATTACTATCTGTAATAAAATGTGAAATTTAATTTTAACAGGTTTTGAAGAATGTTGCAGCACTGGTTAAATTGTTTTTAGGTAACGTGGTAAGGTTAAGTCATTGCTCAAGTATTTTTTTGCATGTGTGTGGTTTTCTAGTTCCTATTTCCGAGTAGATGAAGAGTAGCGGAAATTTACGAGCATTAAAACAAATGTTTGGACCAGATCATGTTTAAAAATGTCATTTGATGCTCGTTCTTTCTATACTTTTCACCTAATTCCCTGTACAATCCCTGAAAATGCATGTTTAGAGACATTTTCCTTCCAAATTTTGTTTTGATCAATTTAAAATTGTATGTGTGTAGGGCTAGGGTTCATCTGTTTTAAAAATATACATCAGTTTTTCACTGAATATATTTCACAAGTTCACATGCTTTCTCATTAATGAAAGGGAAGGTAGCAAAGCAAGTTTAAGCAAATTAAAGCAAATTAAAAGCAAATTTGGCGAGCTGTCCAGGAAGCCTATTGGCCTGAGCCCTATAGCAAGGGCAAGGGTTCGGCGCCCGGCTTGAACTCCCGTTGCCCCCCGGAGGAGAGGATGGAGCTGAGAGGAGGAGAAGGGGAGGGGGAGGGTTTGCACAAAAGTGAGATGCAGATAAGAGGAAAGCAGGTTTATTTGTAGTGGGTAAGTAAGATGCAATTGGGTGACAGTAATATGGAGATTGATTGAATTCGGCCAGCACTCCTCCTGAAACTTTGTTATTATCAAAACAGTCACTAAGTGATCATGCTACAAGTGGTACTTAATACTGATGTGAGAGAGATGATTTGGTCTCACATATAGTATTATTTATCAATTTACCCTAGACACAATTAAATTAAGAGTGTGTTAAACACATGTGGAATGTAAAAAGACAAATTAATTAGAGAATATTCACCTAGAGCAGCATCTATCTCTATATAAATCTGCCCTGTAATGTATAAAATAATGTCAAACCTGACTATCAAGTCCAACTAAACAAAAGAGAAAACACATACTTCTCATGAGATAAAGTCACAGTATTTATATTTCTGATGGTCTGAAAAGGATGAAAGTTTCTAAACATTCTAAATGTGTAGATTGCTGTTTTGTTTAATTGATTAGCTCATGCCTTTAGAGTTTTCAAAAGGCGTCAATAAAATAAAAAACTGACTCCATCATTCCAGCTAAATTCACACCTATTTGTGTATGGAGCAAAAGAATGTTTTTCGTATTGAAAGCTGTAAGGAACAAGGAAACCAAAAGTGCAAACATTTTCACAATTCCAAAAATGAAAAACTCAATTTATGGGATTTTTTTGGTTACGTAATGTTACACCCACAGTTATAAACCAAGGCACTAATAAAAGAGTTTGGCATTTGGATCATTGTTCATCAGGTTTAGCTGCTGAAGAAAGAATCTTCTTCGATTTTATCTGCAGTCTTTCATGTTCATCACAATGAGGTTTCTGATCTCTCTGTGTGTGTTACTCCTGCTGCTGATTAATGGTGAGTGTTTTACAATCTATATTTAAAATGACAAAATCATTTGCTAATATGAAACGCTAATGTTTATATTGTTTAACAGGTGAAATAACCAGTGGACAAAAGTCAGGTACGGTCATTCTTTCTTTTCATCTAACCTTTACTTTTTTCTCTTTCCATTCTTTGCTTTCAGTGCCCAGAATTCCCTGCATTGCATTTCAAATTTTGTTTGAATTTTATGTTTTTTCTTTGAAATAACTCTTTTTCATTTTAAATTTTAACTCTTCTTAATTTTTTCTTATCAGTTATGTTTATTAGGGTTGTGTGTCACATGTAATGTTGATAAATGAATGTTTATTGCATATTTCAGTTTAATTAGTCTCACCATGATAGTGTTTGTGTGAATGACACTGAGCTCCCTCTATATATGTTACTATTTAAAAGCTGTTTGTGAAGGGCTTTGGTTCATCATGTGACTTTCTCATCATCACCTGCACTTGATGCTCATCAGTGTATTTCAAAGCTACAAAACAGATTTCAGTACTTTAATAGCTTGGTATATTAACATTGTATTAGTTAATTAAATTACGGTATTTAATTGTAAATTTAACTTACGTTCACATTCCGGCAACCACAGCTGCCAGTTTTTTACTGTAAATTCTACAATTTTTTTTTTTACAGTGTACCAGATGGCCAGATAGCAATTCAGATAGCAAAGCTGCAGGTTTAGATTAATGATTAGGCTAGGACAGCAGACAATTTTTCCCCAGTGTATTGCACGGTTTAACTCTTCACCACAAGACTAATAATGTGCATTAAAAAGTATATTGCTCATTCTGTGTATTGTGTGTTAGGCCTATTGAAAACCTTGCAACGCCTTCCTTATCGGGGAATTCGAGCTGCGCCACCACTTAAGGATCTGCCGTCGCAACAGTCCAATGAAAGGGAGCGAAGTAGTGAGGAGGAGACGTCAGAGACCAGGGAGCATAAAAGCACGCGAGGTAAGACCGGCGTCATTCAGAACCGCTCTGTGTTTCTCTGTTGTCTGTTTAGTTTAAAAGTGTGTGTCTTTTGAACGAAACTGAGTAAAGTGGATAGGAAAAGCAAACATGGCAAACTGCGCTCTATTCAGAAGTGGGTGTCCCCATGCCCACGTTATATTACGGCTGGGGATTCCAAGTATGTGCATGGTTTGCCTGCGAACACTCCGCTCAAGGAAAGCTCTTTTTGAGGAGGGGCTTTCAAAAGTGAGTCCCGCGGATGCCGAGGCAGAGCAGCACCTGCGATCATGGGGCTCGCAGCTCAATCTGGAGGAGGAAATGAAGATGAGGGAACCCAGCAAGCAATTTTTTATTGAAACACAGCCCAGACGTCTAGGCTAAAATAAGGTTGTCAGTGGGCTGTCAGTGAAAATCTATTAGACTTCTAACCTTTTAGCTTTTAAAAAAATACTAAAGAATTAATGGATTTTTAACAACTTAACATAATTATATATAAATTAAATATTTTTAAATAACATGTTATCAAACTTAACATTAAAACATGAATAACTGACAACATAAAAAAAGATAAAAAGATGAACCCTTTTGTTGGCTTAATCATTTGACCAAATAAAAGCAAACAACAGTGAACTTAAAGGAAATTATTAATTAATTATATTATTTCTTGTTTACTATTCTACCGATCTGCATTCTTCAAGTCCAACTCTACTGCTGTCAGGAAAATGATCATCACAGCATTTGCCAAATAACACAACAAACCCGATCTTGCCTAACGTGTCAAGCATTAGTGACAAGCAGGAATCAAAGACCTGAGACCATTGAAACACTCATCTTTAGACCGTTCATTTGAATCTAAATATGAAAATTAAAACACAATATCTCCACCAGATTTGACACTTTGAATTTTAGTGATTTTCCATGAAGAAAAAACGACATGCAACCAAATTCAAGATTATCTGGGCTAGAAGTGGGTTCCACATAGCCGGACTGTATCAGGTCTATACCTAACCGAGATGGTGAAATTACGACTATTGCTTGCTGGGAAGCCCTATCTCCATTCTTGCTCTCCAGATCAAGTGCTCGCACGCTCCTAGCACACTCTGAAACAGCAATACCTTCCTACCGTGGAGCGGAATCAACAATTGTCAAGCGCAACACTTTTTGTTTCATTCAGAAGTGGATGCTGCAATCCTTCAGTGTGTGCTTATGTGGAAAAAAAAACTGAAATGGTAGATGATAGATATTCTTCAATTTTTTTGTTTGCTTACAAACATGATAATGTAAATTGCAGTACATAAAATAATTTTTAAATATATAAATTGCAGTGTACAGCGTTTATTATAATGGGGGGTAGAATCTACAGCCCAGTACCCACTAGTCAATACCCATAGGTACTTTTAAAGAGGCTACTTTTTTACTCTTACTCAAGTATTTCTTTCGGACTTTTATTTTGTGCCTAGTGCTTTTACTCTACTCGCACTACATTTTTTTGAAAGGTAATGGTACTTTTACTTGAGTATGATTGTTCAATACGCTTTCCATCACTGCTTATAGTAAGTGCTTATATTCAAACTATTGTAGTCTGGTCAGGTTGTCACATACCTGCATGAATCACATTGACAAACTTGAAGTAGGATGCGTGCAATTCTGTTTACTTTAGTGCTGCATTAAAAGCAGGGCATAGTAGATGTAGGATCAACAGCTAGATCAATTAATGTTGAAGGCCATGATTAAATGAATAATATTTACAATTAAAAAAAAATACTTTTAATGAACTATTGAAAATTCTGGGATTCTTTCCATTATTAATTGTACTGAGGTCTGGCAACACGAGTGTCAGCTCCTATTCCTGACACTGCTGATAATGGCTTATTGCTCAAAGTGTTTATCAGTGTTTGGATATGTTCTACTAAGTGAATGTTTTGCTAATAACAAAATTTCGGGAGGAAGCGCTGGATGATTAATCTCAGCCGGCCCGCATTATCTAATCAAACCCCTTGTTATCCGATCCATTCTTAGTATAAATAAACCCTTTTCCTTCACTTCCACATCTCGTCTTTTGCGCATCCCTCCCCCTCCCCTTCTCCTCCACTTATCCTGCTCGCGCCTAGGCCGAGCTCCGGCCCTCGCTAGGGTTCAAACCACTACGGCTCGGAGTCTAACAACAGCACGCCAAATTTGCTTTATATGATTATGAAGGAAGCGCAAACTCGTGAACTGAAACGAGTTCAACCTCAAATGATGATATAAAATTCACATTTTTCTCAATCAATTGAAACAAGCATTCTGAGGAACAAATTGTCACATGACAGTGGGATAACAACATATGATTTTCTAAATTTGTTAAATGGCTGTGAGAAAAAAATAGAAAAATAATAAAATAATAGGTTTCTGTCAAGGTGAATTACACAAATTAAGTTATTTTCACATCTGTCTTGTTATTTTAAGGTCCTACAACAATAACAACAACAACAACAACTGTAAAACCTAAAGCAAAAACAACAACAACAACAACTGTAAAACCTAAAGCAAAAACAACAACAACAACAACTGTAAAACCTAAAGCAAAAATAACAACAACAACAACTGTAAAACCTAAAACAAAAACAACAACAACCATAAAACCTAAAACAAAAACAACAACAAATGTAAAACCTACAACAACAACAACAACAACAACCGTAAAACCTACAACAAAAACAACAACAACAACGGTAGAACCTACAACTGAAACAACAACAACCACCGTAGAACCTACAACAGAAACAACAACAACCACCACCATAGAATCTACAACAGAAACAACAACCACCGTAGAACCTGCAACAAAAACAACAAACGTAGTACCTATAACAGAAACAACAACCACCACCATAGAACATAAAACAGAAACAGCAACAACAACTGTAGAACACACAACAGAAACAAAAACAACAACCGTAGAACCTACAACAGAAACAACAACCACCACCACTGTAGAATCTACAACAGAAACAACAACTGTAGAACCAACAACAGAAAGAGCATTAACAACAACAACAACAACCGTAGAACCTACAACAGAAGCAACAACTGTAGTAAAAACAACAACCGTAGAACCTACAACAGAAACAATAACCGTAAAACCTATAAGAGAAGCAACAACCGTAGAACCTACAGCAGAAGAAACAACCCTAGAACCTACAACAGAAGAAACAACCGTAGAAACAACTGTAGTTCCTACAACAAAAACAACTGTATATTCTACAACCGAAACAACAACCGTAGAACCTACAACAGAAGCAACAACCATAGAAACAACTGTAGATCTTACAACAGGAACAACAAACATAGAACCTACATCAGAGGAAACGACCATAGAAACAACCGTAGATGCTACAACAGAAACAGCAGCAGAAACATCCATATATCTTACAACAGAAACAACAACCGTAGAACCTACAAGAGAAGCAACAACCATAGAACCTACATCAGAGGAAACAACCGTAGAAACCACTGTAGATCCTACAACAGAAACAACAACAGTAGAAACATCCATATATCCTACAACAGAAGAAACAACCATAGAACCTACAACAGAAACAATAATGCTAGAAACAACAACTGTAGAACCTACAACAGAAGCAACAACCACAGAACCTACATCAGAGGAAACGACCGTAGAAACAACTGTAGATCCTACAACAGAAACAACAACCATAGAGCCTACAACAGAAACAATAATGCTAGAAACAACAACTGCAGAACCTACAACAGAAGAAACAACCCTAGAACCTACAACAGAAACAATAATGCTAGAAACAACAACTGTAGAACCAACACAAGAAAAAACAACCCTAGAACCTACAGAAGCAACAACCATAGAATCTACATCAGAGGAAACGACCGTAGAAACAACCGTAGAACCTACAACAGAAACAACAACCATAGAACCTACAACAAAAGCAACAACTGTAGAACCTACATCAGAGGAAACGACCGTAGAAACAACTGTAGATCCTACAACAGAAACAACAACAATAGAAACATCCATATATCCTACAACAGAAACAACCACCGTAGAACCTACAACACAATCAACAACTGCAGAGCCTACAACAAAAACCACAGCCCTAAAAACAACAGTGGAAACCACAATGACTGGTAATGTAATGCACCGTATAACAATCTGTAGATTATTTTTTTCACAATAATGAGTGTAAATATTACTGATACCAATAAGCCTACTATTGATGTCTCTACGCAATTGTTATATTTTCCATAACATTTAACCATTTACTATGGTGACCCATGCACAACACAACGCAATTTAAAAAAGCAAACATAAACTCAAAACACAGCAAATTTAAAAAGCAAACATAAACTCACAGCCCTTTTGGCAGACCAACTGCCCTCTAGTGGTCAGGAGCATTTCCGTTTGTGTCTTAAAGTCGTTGTGTTGTGAGCATATGTAAATTGTGTTCTACAGGGCTACTGTAATTTACAAAAGCCATTCGAAATTATAATATAATTGAAAACTATTTTAACATTCATTAAATTTGAAAAAATAACAACTTCTTTTTTAGGTAAACATAAAACAATCTTCACATAAACCTAATATAATACATGTCATATTTATCTGTGCTCTTCAGAAAATAGGAAATATACTAAAATTGCAGAAAGTTATCAAAACTGAGGGTCAGTTTTACTTAATAGGGCAAATTAGTGTGGGAGTGCGCTTTCAAAACTGTGCCAATGGACATGGAAATTTCTGCGGGTGATTTACTGACAAAATGCAAATGAAAGAACACAGTTGTCCACAGATAAATAAATAAATAAATCTACATTTTTTTGCATTTAGCAGACACTATTTTACAAAAACTTATTTTCCTAGATAATAGAAATCCCTGTTCTGAGCTCAGCTGCTCTCAAGATGAAAGATGCGGAAGAAAAAATGGTGTTTATGGCTGTTTCTGTGAAGAGGACCATCACAGAAGACGACAATATCATGACTCTTTTGGTTGGTATCTTTCCACAACAAAATACAAAAATTCTGTAATTTATTACATTGACTTTTCTCTCTCTTAGATTTCTCAGAAACTTGTGAAAGCAGCTCTGGCTCCATGTCTGTGTCTCGCTGTCAGCTCTTTGAGGCTGGTTTTCCAGCTGATGTCTTACATCTCAATGATCCCAGCTGCAGAGGAACCGTCCGGAATGGCAGAGTGGAATTCCACTTTGATAACGATGAACACATCTGTGGTACTAATCTTGTGGTATGATTAACTATGTAATCTTTTTAAACACACCATCCACACATTCATATTGCCTGATTAAACCAGCAGTTGAATTTGGATTTAAACAGTTGGAGAACCTCATTATTTAAAGTGGTTAAATTTGACCTAAGTTCCAAAGAAGTGTATATGTTGTCTACAGGCCAATGGCACCCACTTCATCTATAGCAACTATATTCTGGGTTCACCGAGGTCAGAAGGTCTCATCAGCAGAAAGAAGATCCTTAAGCTTTCCTTCAGCTGTGTTTATCCTCAAACACAATCACTTTCCATGAATGTGGAAATCAACCCTCTGGAGAGGTGAGTCATATACATATTTTGATTTCAGCTGTAATGTTTTGCTATTGGAGTAGTTTACCAAAATGGATATTGTTGTTCATGTTGTTCAGACTCTCATGGCTTTATTTGCTCTGTGGAATTTTACTCATCACACTTTTCAGTGCAGTTAATCATCATGAGGACTTTTTAAGCTTCAAAAAGAAAACAAAAGATATATTGATTAATACAATGGTCTATGTTACCTATACGAACGAATAATTTTAACAAAAACATCAGATAAATAAATCACTTCCAATGTTGACATCACTTATTCTCTAATGAGGTGTCATGAACGTACCAAATAATAATGTGTCAACTAATTGTTTAAGCAGAACAATACATGTATAAAATGTACATGTTCATCTTTTTTTCTTTTTTTTTTTTTCTTTTTTTTTACAATTTTAAAACTGATTTGTCCATTATTTTTACAGCGTTGTGCACAAGACTCTACCCGCTGGTGAAGGCAGATATCAGGTTCGGATGATTCCTTATGAGGATGATGAGTTTACCCGGCCCTTCACTGGTAAAGTGGATGCAGAGCTGGACCAGAAGATGAATGTGGAAGTTCGTGTTGAGGGGGTCGACAGCCGTCAGTTTGCCCTGGTGATGGACAGATGTTGGGCTACACCTGTGAATGATCCTGATTACAGTCTCCAATGGGATCTCATCGTTAGAGAGTAAAGCTGTTTCTAATCCTTAAAGCTCAGTGATGTTACAGTAATCCTTAACTGTAACATTTAACATTGCTTAAGAATTTTGTTTGTAGACTTTTAGAACTAAAGCACAAGATACCATTTTGTACAAATTAAGATTTACAGCATCACTTTTGAACTCTGATTTTCATGAGTCCTATTCTCAGGTGTCCCAATCCAAAGGATGACACAGTGGAGCTGCTGCAGAACGGCGTCTCAACATCCAGTCGTTTCTCCTTCAGGATGTTCATCTTCATTGCAAACTCCACTAAGCTTTACCTGCACTGTGCTGTTCACCTTTGCCTTCGGTCAAGCAATCGCTGCTCCTCTGTGAGTTTAAAAGTAGTAATGGTTTAATAATGTACTATTGATACATATATATGTTTTTTAATCAAACACCTAATATTAGCTGGAAAATATCACCCTTAATGCCCATGTTTTCTGTTTTTCTCTTTCAGGACTGTAATTCTGGTCATCACTGGAGAGAGCACAGGTCTCTGGACTTCCATGACAGTTCTTCAATATCCATTGGTCCTCTGATGTTGTCTGAAGGGAACACAGGTGAACATTTCATTTATTTTAATGATTTATAAAGGAACGTTTTTGATTATTGCTTCCTTAAATACATAACACTACATTGCATTAAACTCTCTGTTGACAGATAAGTTGGTTCTCGATCAAGTGAAGGTGTCTGAGGCTTCTTCTCTGTGTGCTTCTCTGATGCTGGTACTCGTTCCTCTGATGAGCGTCCTGAACATTTTTTAGTTTGTTTACACAAAGATGTGCAAATGCTGATTCTAAACTCCTGAAGGGTTTCTAAATATCTCATAAGTGTTTTTTTTTTGTGGTGTCTTATTTAATAAACAATAAATTATTTAACCCTTTATATTAGTTATGACAGTTAGAAATAGTTATATTAAAGCCTGATTGTTAGAAATAGCAGAACCGAAATATGTGACATTATATTAGTAGAATATTATGATTTTCCTTTAAAAAATTGTAAGTTTAATAAAATTCATATTCTGGTATAATGTTTTGGGGTGTTTATTATGGGGTATAAATGATAGGGTTATTACAATTTAGTCTGAATACCCTAGATAACTGTGAGAAAATGAAATAAATTAATTTAAATTAAAATAAATAGCTGATAAGCAAAATAATAGTTTTTTTTGCCCCAGCATTCAGGTTTTATATTTTCACTGCCGTTTTCTCTGTGTTTCTTTTCCTTTACAACAAAGAAAAAAATTACAAAGCAAGTCTACATTTATAAGAGTGTTAAATTTGATTAAAAGCAGTGGTGAGTGTAACACTTTACAAGTAGTGTAAATAAAGTAATGTTCAATTTATTTCTAAAGCATGTTTAAAACAGCTTTTGCAGATCAAAGTGCTGTACATATAACACACTTAATTACAGCATTAAAAGACCTAGTTACAGCATTAGTTTTGCAAAGACTTACATGCAACAGAACAACTGTAACAGACCGCTCCTGACTTCCTGCCTGTCTTTGACTACGATTTTCTGCCTGTCCCATTGCTTTGTTTGCTTCGACTGTGTACCGACCC
>JAUYWG010000037.1:72344-84110 GCA_034779775.1 Enteromius afrohamiltoni | reverse complement strand
CATACAGTCTGTACAGTACAAACACCATTACACCTATGAAGAGAGAGAGACACCCCAGAACACATGGAGACACTACAGGAGTGTGTGTACCTGCACTCCCTCTGCAGTGAGAGCGGAGCAGGGCTGGATCTGCCAGATCCGGTCTCGTATCGTGTGCAGGTTCAGACTCTCTGCGATCTCTGCCGCCGTCGCTGCCGTCATCAAGTCCTGTTTGTTGGCGAAGATTAGCAGTGGCACCATGTTGAGCTTCTCCTCATCAAGCAGCTCCGCCAGCTCCTGGAGACGGTCAGCGTTTCACACACACACACACACACACACAGAGAAAGCGATCGTTCAGTGAGGCCGGGTCTCTTTCAGCAGTATCAGACTCCAGAGGAACACTGTGCTTAATCAGACGTTCAGAGCGAGTGTCTTTTCTCTGGTGCAGCATCACATATTCCTAACTATATCTTTATATTTGATGAAATATAAGTGATATCTTAGTATCGGCTGATTTATAATAACACAAACCAGTGAAGACGTCTCACCTGTGCGGTTTCATCAAAGCGTTTTCTGTCTGAGCTGTCAATCACATAAATCTGTAATAAATAAACAGTCATTAGCAGAATCTCGTCTGTACTTCATAACGACTGAAACAAACGATTCTGGATCAGGAACTTCTCATTTGACTTCCACAGCATCTCCACGCTTCGAACCCAAATCTATCTAAACACAGAAGTGAGTTAAGACCGTGAGAGTCTTCAGATTCATCAGCTGCTGCAGGTAAATCAGCCCGGAGTTAGGAATATTAAGCAGCACAATTTTCCTACAAATTAAATAACTGGAAGCGAACTGACGGCTTGCACTCTTCTGTTAAACAGTGGCTGGATATTGTTATTATAACTTTACTAAATGTGACCCTAACCACAAAACCAGTCTGAATAGGTCAGGATGCGGACTTTGCTAACATAGTTTTTGCATCTAGATGTGTTAAATTTATGACAGGATGCGGTGTCCTGATGACAATCAAGAAGAATATTCCCAAACAGACCATAAAATCTAAAATCAGCAGCAGGAACATCTGTAGAAATAGCCAGTAATACATTGTATACACAGAATTATTGATTTTTATTTTACGCCAAAACTCATTTTATATGAAGTAAATTCATGTTCCAGGAAGATATTATGTTCATGTTTAATTAGTAATACTCATTGCTACGATCTTCATTTGAACAGTTTGTAAAGATGATGTTCTCCATATTCAGATGTTTCTGCTCCTCAGATCCAGATCGTCTAACAGCTGTATCTCAGACAGATACTGTCCTCTCCGAACACACCAGACACCAGCGGAGAGATGATTTATTCAGCTTTCAAAAGCATTATTGCTGGTTTTGTGGTCCAGCGTCACATATTAATTATTACCAAATGCTTTCTTTACAGTAACGTCACGGATAAATCATTCACCAGCACCAGTAAATGTTGATGTTAATAATAATGGGTCTGTACGGGTCATCACAAACTACTCTCCAAATAAAACATTTGATGAAGCACCAGGAGATCTGTGTTCTCAAAGTAGTTCCTCCAGTACGGTCTGATCTTGCGCTGTCCGCCGATGTCCCAGACGTTGAGCTTGAAGCCTTGCGACTGGACACTCTTGATGTTGAAGCCCTGTTGGAAAGAGAGCGGAGCGTGAGAGCGCTGGCCGGATCTGCTCAGGTGAGCGTCTGTGTCGGACTCACCTGTGTGGGAGTGATATGGCTGATGTCCTCTGACGCCAGCTGCTTCAGGACACAGGTTTTACCTGCATTGTCTAAACCCAGCAGAAGGATTCGAACCTCCTGCTCAGGAGAGTTCTTCAGCCTCCTTAAGACCGACAGCAGGCCCTGAGTTACAGTAACAGATCACGTAATGTCAGTCTTCGTTCCTGACAGCTCTGATAGAGAAATCAGGAGTGCAGAGTGTTGTGTGTGAACATAATTTTACTGTAGTTCTTGACTGAATGTCATCATGTATTTACACATAACCTGCACACAATAACTGCCATTATTTATTTAAAAAAAAAAAAAATTATATATATATATATATATATATATATATGAAGTAACACTATTAAGTAACGCAACACTATTATGAAACTACTTTTGAAAGTAATTTTCCCAGTACTGCTGCAGCTGAGAGAGTGAACCAATCACAGACGACTCTGATCGGATGAGCCAATCAGCTGCTTTGATTAGGATTGACAGATTTGCTAACCAAAATAAACCTTAATCCAGTTTCTGTGCCATATGTACAGTAAACACTCTACATTCACATGATCTAATATCTACTGTCATTTAAAAGAGACAGAGAGGAATTAGCATCAGATCCTTTAAACTAAAGCTTTTCGGCTCAATAGATGCGCATATAATGAATCTACAGTATTTAATAACTTTGTACCAATACTTGAAAACAAACAAAAGTATTTTCTGAGAATCTGTAGCGCCTTATAATAAACCATTAGCGCTGCTGTAGTGCTGTAAGAGTAAAGGCGTCTCTTCAAGCAGCGAACAGGTTTGAACACAAACTGCTAGAAACCCGTTAAAACCGACAGACTGCCCTGTTCATCATATATATGAATATGAATGAGATGAGTGTGTGTGTGTGTGTGTGTGTGTGAGAGATATCAGCCGAGATACTCACCATTCCTCTGTGCGCGCTCCCGCTGTTTCAGAACGCGCGGTTGACGTCATCTGGGTGACGTCAGGGGAATAATAACGCCTCGATAGCGCACGTGTTACTTTAAAATACCTTAAATATGAAAACTTATCGCATAGCATAAAACGCATTAATTCAAAATATAGTACGTAGTTCATATGTAGTCTCTTTAATACGATTCTCTGTAGGGTATTTCACAATTTGTATTTATCTGATTTACTGTTGTAGAAAAAATAAACACAAACACACTTTACAGACATTATATATACATATCTGTCTATCTATATATCTATCTATATATATATTATTATTATTTATTTATTTTTTTCACATAAAAATCATATAACAGAGCGATAAAAACAAAGACAGTCGCGGAGCAGTCTCGTGTCTCTGGTAGAGTAAAGAGGAGCAGCGGATGTGTTCCAGCTCCAGTGCCGCTCTCCGGCTGCTGTTGTTGTTATTGTTGTTATTGTTGTTGTTGTTGTTGTTGTTGTTGCTGCTGTGGCTGGGTGTGATGCTGCTGCGCATCACATGAAATCACGTTCATCAGCACAGACATGTCGTTTGGACGGCCGTCGCGTCTGTTCAACTGAAGCTTTATGATTCAGCTCGAGTTTGCGAAGAAAAACGCAGCAAGATGCCGCAGAAGATGCTGGGTTCCGTGCTGGGGCTCCTCTGCACAGGGGCGTGTTTGGTCGAGGTAAGCCGTCGGCGCGGCCTCTGAGGCGGCGAGCGCTGAACTCGAGCTCCGGGATCGGCGCGGCGCTAGGCCTTGATAAACAACTCAAATAAAACAAACATCATGTATCTATGGTTAAAAATACCATGTGCCGTAAGGTAATGGATATGTAACATCTTGATAAATATCTTACATTTTAAAATTACAGGCATTCAGGAGATGAAAAGATTCGAGACAAAACAATTGTGCTGATTACTGGTGTTTGCAGCTCATTGATGGTGATTCTGGAGTGTTTTAGTGAGTCTGTGGAGTGTTGTGTGTATTTGTTAGGTTCGGTTTGAGTCGTACAGATTGTTTTTAAAGGTTATTGTGTAGATAAGAGAGACAGCGCCTATCTTAGTTCACTGGCAGGTAAATAAAGCAGCATTTAACTGTTACTGTATTTACACAATCCTTTAGGAAAATAAAAAACATAATAACTATAGTTAAATCATGGTCTTGCTACACTAACCATAGTTCAACCGTGGTATTTGTAGTAAAACTGTGGTTATACAGATTAGATTAGATTCAACTTTATTGTGATTGTGCAGAGTACAAGTAACGTGACACAGCCAATGAAATGCAGTTGAACGAGCAAATACAGAATATATACAAAAATATATCTATTAGTTATAAATATGTGTATGTGCATCAGCAACTAGTGCAAATGTGAGGCAGGATAGCAGAGACCTGCTCAATTAAAGACTGTGAATACAATGTAAGGTAATGGTTCATATTTATTGAGCACATGATTTCAGCTTCTATTAGTTTATCCTGATCCAGGCTAATATGGGGATTTGGTCTTGGGATGAGGAATGGTGATGAAGGAGTGTTTACTGTCAGACACTGGCGCTGATGTAAAGCCTGGAGTGGGCTCGATGAAGAGCTTGTCTTTCACTCAATGCTTGTGTTTGTTTGACAGGGGAAGGAGTTTTGTTTTGGAGTGAACAATGAACAGTACCGCTGTGAGATGGGCTACTGCTGCGGAGAGACAGAGTGCTGCACTTACTATTACGAGCTCTGGTGTAAGTACACTCAATCTCACACACACACACACACTACAGGAGTATTTTCCTCATGTGTTGCCAATCAAGATTCATTGATGTGTTTTTCCTCATTACAAATTTGGAAAGATGTTTCTCGCTCGTATGGCATCGCCACATGCCTTAAAACATCGTAAGAAGTTACTGCCCAACTGACGAGAACCTCTGTTCCAGCGCAGATTCTCCTGGCTAGCGAGCAGATGTCGGAGAAATGAGATGCGGCGCTAATCAGGCTCTCGCTGACGGTTTTTTGTGTCTTTCTCTGACTGTCTGAAATGCTTCTACACGGCATTAGAACGCCTGAATGGATTGATCAGCCAGTTATTGATTGACTCAGTTATTTGTATTAAACGCTCAGCGGAGTTGCTGAAGTGATTGGCTGTGATGTTGGGCTGATCCTCAGATCCTCAGCGTGGCTGTGTGCTGGACTGAGGATGATGATGATGGTGGTGTGTTCTCAGGGTTCTGGCTCGTCTGGACTCTCATCATCATGCTGAGCTGCTGCTGTGCGTACCGACACCGGCGAGTGAAGATGCGTCTGCAGCAGGAGCAGAGACAGAGAGAGATCAGTCTGATGGCGTATCAGGGGGCCTCCAGCGCCTTCATCACTCCTCCTCCTCCTCTTAACCTGCGTGAGTACTGCCTCCACACTACACTGTGCCGTGATAACGATAATTAGATGATATTGTTCCGGTAGACTAAACTAACTCGGTGTGGTCAGTGGGGCTGGGTGTCGCACCGATACCTTGAGTTTGATCCCGGTTCCTGAACCATACCTTCTTCATACCAATGTTATCAAATCAGTTTGAACAAAAAGAGAACATTGTTCTCAGCTTGTTGACGTTCATACAGACTCTAAACCTCATCTCCTGAGCCACTGCACGGAAATAAATATATCCAACACAACGGATCACTGCAAACCAATTTTAATAAAGTAAAAATACTTATGCTACCTTTACACTAGTGCTTTATTATTTATTCTTCCAATAGCCTTTGTCATTTTTACCCCTCTAAAAATTGTGTGGCACAGAACATTTGTCTTTTAACTAATGAAGATTTCATTTTATTGTTGGAAAATAAAGGGGATTGTATATCACAGTTTAAAACACTGAAGAAATACCGTTTTAATAATTGTTGTAGTGGCCTAAGCACATTCTACTGAACAATAGTCATATCTTTCTGCTGCTGTGTCCAAGCCTATAAAATCACAGCGTTTCATTGACTCTGTACAGTTCCGAATGATGGATTTAATTATGGACATTCAAACTGATTTTGTTTCTGAAAAAATGCCAGTGATTGCGCTTTAGCGTCCTGTTCAGCGCACTGCAGCCTCTTATCCCACATTCATTATTATAGCGCAGTATTAACATGGAAACATTGTTATAGGCTTGAACTGGTTTAGAAGGTGTATCTAGAGTTTTATTTTAGACGTGTCGTGGTGGTTTGAGAAGTGAGCAAACCTTGTTTACGATCCGCTCTCTGCTGCTGATGGACGCTTGGTCGTTAGCCTACTTTAAAAAAACTCCAAACATTTATCAAAATTAACTCAATAAAAAAACAAAATGAAATATAATAAATTGACATTAAACACAAAACTGAACTATTTTAATTTTATTTTCTTTGCGTGCAGATTAATGTCCGCCTATGCATCTTATTGGTTTTTGTTTGGTATTGCATCACTCATAGCTGTAACGTTTACAGTAGAGTTCAGGAATATGGATGGAACTGCAATCATTAGCTTTGGTGACCGCAGACTTTGATGAACACTGACTCACCCCAAGCTAAAAATCTTGTAGGCTATCTCCGATAAAACATGATCTTGGGGAAATGTTGTGTTAATGTTGGTACACAACAGCATATGATAGCAATATAAGGTACCAACTTTCACCATACAAACAGACATGAATCCTAAAGTCCCATTTTACGTCCAGACTAGTCTTACGACCGGGCGTACATCCAGCTGGTGTAACCGACCCCTGGTGATGTTCTTCGTGTAGTCTAGACGTTAATATCAGCAGCATACGTTAACACAGAGACACGCAGAATTCAGCTTTCTTATGGTTCAATATTGAAAAAGACTCTCGAAAGCAGCGGTGTGCTCGCTGTGTGTGTGGTAGAACTGCGAAAGCACCAATGAATATAGAGGCAGCAGTGACGTGCAGTCGTGTGAATGATATAAATAACATGAAGCTGTTTCAGGGCTCTCAGGTTTTAGAGTGAGATTTTATCTGCTGTAGAGGAGGAGCTCCTCTGGCCCACGCAAGTCTCGGAAGTTAGGTCAGCAGTTTAATTTCACTTATTGTGTATAAATGATCAGCACAAGTATGAGTTCTAACAATTGGTAAATCTGATAAAAGAGACAAATTCATCCAAATAAATAGTTCTATAGATTTAAAAAATACAAATGTATCAAAATAAAAAGAGCCGACTGAACATCTTGAGCCGCTCAGTCTACATCATTCTGTACACGGATCGTAAGATTGCAGAATCTGAAACTGTAGGAATAATTTAGAAGGACTTTGGCAATATTTTTCCCAGCAGCAGCTCACACTGTCTTCGATCTCAGGCAACTGATTTCATCCAGGAATCATAAAGTTAAATACACATAAATAAATAATAAGGGATTACTCGGCGCATTCGTCCTTCTTTAATGTGACTTGAGCAGAAGGAGTCGTCTCGGAGAGCGATTCATCCAGTCGTGCAAGCGTGTGAGACGTAAGGTCCTAGTATTATTATTATTATTATTATAAAGCACATATTAGTGCATTATTCTTCTGGACTATATTTCCCTTCATCCAAACCCAGACCTAAACTAACAACTACCTTACTAAGGATTCGTAAGCAGCAAATCAGGCTTTTGAAGGGGAACTCTTAGCTAATAGTTAACGGTCCCTCATATCCTCTGATATTATCTGTGCTGTTTAACACAAAGGAGGTGTGCATGTCTTCAGCTTAATACAACCCAACATTAACTTCAGTCCTCGTGACCCCAGAGCTGCTGTTATTGATTGAACACAAACCTGAATGATGTGTGACGCTCATGTGACGTCAGAGGAGTCATGTGACCGAGTGTTATCATGTTTTAGTTACATCGATCTACATGTACAAGAGCCTTCAGTGCAGTTCTCAGTGCTGGTTAACTGACTGACCGGTTAACCAACTGACGGTCAGTCAGCCGTGTGTGGTTTGGGTGGAGCTCTGACGGTGTGTCTGTCACTCACAGGATTCTGGACAGACTGTAAGCTGCCCGACTACGAGGAGGTGATGGCTCACCCACCCACGCCTCCCCCGCCCTACTCTCCTCCGGAGCCCGAGCCTCAGGGGCCACAGGAGACTGGGGGGCCACTGGGACCACAGGAGACACAGCAGGAGCCCGAGGAGCTCAGTGGCCGCCGCAGGCACGTGACCGGAGACTCGGGCATCGAGGTGTGTGTGTGTCAGCTGGATGAGGGCTCGGGGCCCGAGGAAGAGGCCCTGTGTCAGGGGCCTGCCGGCTGTGACCAGGAGTGACTGTGTCTCCGGAGCAGCGTAACGCCTCGAGTGCATCTTTGACTGCGCTGTGTGTGTCTGTTTCCCAGAATCCCTATCGCTTCCCTCTTACACAGTGAACCAGTCACACACACACACACACACACACACACACACACCACGGTTTGATTCTCACAGCTGCCCCGAGACACACACACAGACAGAGCGACTCTCTCGTACACACACACACACACGCCGGGTGGCACGTGTAGTTTGTGATGTTTGTTCTGACGGGGATAGAGCAGATAAACACACAGTCAGCTAATTGTCTTCGTCTCATTGTGGCCTTACCCGTTTCACTCGGCTGCTGTAACCAAGCGTGCCGTCCCGTGTGTGTGTGTGTCACAGGACTCTCCTCTGTGATCAGTGTTCATCAGTGAAGCACAGATGCAGCGTGTGTGTCTGCAGTAAGGGCTAAAATCAAGATCAGAACGTGTCTGTGGCGCTTGTTTTTCACGCGTGTCTCTGTTGCACTGAAGAACTGCGTCGTCCTTAAGATTCTTCAACTCCAGCCCAATTCCCACAACGTTTACAGACTCTGTGCCTTTCCCAGTGGAGATCCAGACTAACTATCTAACTAACTTAACTAGGCTATGCAAAACCCCCAGGGCTCTCTTTTGTGAGCTGCATTAACGAGCAATACTCTTTATTTCTTCACCGTCTGTTCTTGAGTGAAAGTCATGACGTGTTCCTCTACTAACTCGGTTTGTTTTGGGTTCTTCAGCGTTCTCCGGGGTCACTGATGATTGCCGCCAGTTACGTTACGCTGGTGCTCTGAAATATGAAGCCTTTGACATCGAGCAGCGCAAGTCTGTTGTCAAATGTGTGGTTAATAAAAAGACGTTTAATATCGAGCCAAATCACAGCGCAGACCAGTTCTTCTGTAAGCATGTCGAGCTGTTTTACTTCATACTCGTTTATAACAGTAGTGCTCCGCTGAAGTGTGTACCGTATGTACTCTTCTGACGGGTCCTGATAGCAGCTAGTGATGATGATGATGAAGATTTCTGCCAAACAGCAGCTGCTGTGGAGATGATCACAGACTCTCTGTGGTTCCAGCACTGAGCGCTGTGTGGCGTTTCTACTGTTTAGCAAGACGTCTGCTGTGTCTCTACAGTCATTTGTATTTTATTTTTGTAATAAAACAATAAACCAGCTTTGGCACTGAGCCGTTTGTCTGTGTTTGTGTTCATGTTTTGAGCTCTGAACTGATGGGCAGGCTGCAGACAGGTCCTTCTGGAGAGGGTTATGCTCTCTGGAGACTCCTGCTGGTGGACCGGGTCAGTGCAGCTGGTAGAACTGATCACGTGATGAGGACGAGCCCTGATGCCGCTTCAGATCGGTGAAAAACCTGTCCACTTCCATAATGTACATGAAGTGCTCTATTTTTATTGTTTACTGACTACTTGTAGTACACTCAGTACTAATGTAGGGAAGATGGGTTCAAGGGTACTACAAGAGTCAACTAAATAATGTTTTAGAGACAGAGATAGTATGTTAAAAGTAAACGCAACAAAGCACTGAACAGGTCAGTTGAGCACACTTAAGATGATCTTAAGCTTATCTTAAGATTTACTAAAGAATCATTTTTATTATATCAAGTACAAAACGACTTTTATGACTTTAAATACATCATGGAAGTGCACTTGTTTTTGATTAGTTGGGTTCTGAAAGATACTAGTAATATTACCAGTGAACAAAGCTAGATCTGAATCTGAATCCTTTCGTTACTGATCATTTTGCGTCATTATTTCTAAACTGCTTTGAAACAGTCTTTACTGTATGAAGTGTATAAAGATGTGCTGGTAACTCTGGGTTTTGACTAGCTGCTTAGTTTCTGTGGTGAAGTAGTTAGCGTTTGCAGGAGATCACTTTCATCAGCGTTATACAGATAACAGAGTAAAGGCAACAAAACTTTAATCTCGATTCCATAAGATCTTTACATTTCTCTTCTGAACCGAGACACACAATCATTTTGGCAAAAAACAGGAGGACACACATTTCTGTGCAATAAATAAATAAATAAAGAATAAATATGGTGTGTGTTGTGAGAACGAGTCCAGATCTGATGCTGTCGCTTCTTCTCATCACGTCTGATCTCAGATCTCCAGCAGATCACGGCCTTCACTCAGAGCACAAACTCCAGACAGGAAGTCAGTAGAAGCGCTTCCTCCTGCTTTCGCTCCAGTGTCCGTAAAGAACCAGCCCCACGACCACGAGCAGAAACACCCCCAGCATCGAGAAGAGAACGCTGAAGAAGACTGCCACGCTGCTCATGCCCTCCGCCTCTGAGAGAGCTACACACACAGATACACACACACACACACACACACACAGAGAGAGAGAGAGACACACACACACACACACACACACACACACACGTTACATGTCTGCGCCGGTCACATGTTAGTGCTCATCATCAGCACTTATGGTGTGTTCATGTCGGAGAGAGAGATTATGAGTTAAACAGTCGTGTGATTACGAGAGAATCTCAGCCAGACACGACAGATATACAGCGTCTGTACTCAGCCATTCTCTGGAAATAAATACCTTTTTTTTTTTTTTGTACAATAGATGTATACAAGTTACAGATACAAAATATAGTATTGTATAATTACCATCAATTCATAATGATTTTGTTCACGTCATAAACTGAATCAAAGAAGAAAGCACAAACACAATAATGCACATTCTTCAGCTAAACTTCTGTAGATGAAGAGTAAAACAACTAATTGAAGTTCAGTTGTTTTCCCATTCCAAAAACTGACACCTAACGTCTTGATTAATTCATAATTAACATCACTCACGTCTCAGCAGCTCCATGTTGTCCACGCTGGGAACCAGAACCTCCTGCTGCTCCTCGTCCTCCTGCTTGCTGCGCAGGACCGTCAGCTGGTACAGCTTCATGGAGATCAGGTCGTGGTTATCTGACACACACACACACACACACACACACACGGATGATCGAATCATCATGAGAACGGTTAATTGAGTGATCAGTGATTAGTTCACTAGTTCATCAGTAGGCTTTGATTGATTATTCAGCTTTTACATTACTTTAATACTTATATTTATTTCAACTAATATATAGAACAAGGTGAACACTTCAGCTTCTGAAAATCTCAAATGTTAAACTGTTTCTTTATTCACAATATTCTCTGTCTTGTTTTTGGGGGTTATTGTAGATGGGAAGGAATGAGAAGAACTGACAGATAATACCTGACAGATCTCCAGTGACGGCCGAGGCTCCGAAGTAATAGCCCTGCGGCAGACGCACTCCAGGAACGTCCAGACAATCCCTCCACTCCTGCTGACCGTCAATATCCAGCATGATCTGCAGGGCACACGCGCGCGGACGTCAGCAGGATGCTATAACGGTGTTTGTGTGTGAGGTGTGTGTCTCACCGTGAGTCTGTGGCGCACGTATCTGATGAACAGGAAGCTGTCGTGCTTCATGTTTCGTATCATTGCGTTACAGCCGCTGAGTTCTGTGGGCCGTCCGTCACGCTCGTGATCGTACCCGATGCTGCCGTTACCCACCATCGCCAGAACGTACGGGAAGATCCTCTGATGAGCAGCAGAGAACACGCGTGATCCAGTGCTAACCCTAACCCTACCCTAACACACACCGCTGGAGCTGAGATTACCTGTGTGCGGGGGGTGTACCTCTTCCTCTGCGCCTGAAACACACACACACACACACACACAACTTATGCTCCTTTATTACAGAGTTTGCTGATTTTCTAACTGAGTTAGTACTGGCAGCAGATAAAGTCTTAATTGTTGGTGATTTTAATATCCATG
>JAUYWG010000037.1:28914-41815 GCA_034779775.1 Enteromius afrohamiltoni | reverse complement strand
TCTGTACAGTACAAACACCATTACACCTATGAAGAGAGAGAGACACCCCAGAACACATGAGTGTGTGTGTGTGTGACCTGTTGTCTCCGGGTCTGATGGCTGTGTGATAGTGCTGCCACACTCCTACAGCAGTATGAGGACAGATGAGATAGTGATTGTCCGTCCAGCATCTCCTCATGGCCTCCAGTATCCCGTCATCAGACACAGAGCCGGACGATAACACCTCACACAACTAGAAAACACAACTCTATTATCATCCAGCTGATTAACGCAGATATAAATTTGATAATAATCTCCTGACCCCCGTACAATCCAAGATCCATACCAATCCAAACCATAACAGCATAACACTCAGCGAGTTTTCCCCTTACGACAGTGATGACATAATGAGCTTACATTGCTTCATCTCCACAGAAAGGTTCACAAAGAAACAGGAGGAAAACATTCCAGGGTTTTTCTCCATAGCGTGGATATTAATGGATATAAACACAGCTGCAGAGAGCTCTACACGATCCCATGATCTTAAAATCATTCTTAATTAACCATTGAACTCCACTATAGGGAGAAAATAATGAAATGTTTCTCACAAAAACACTTACATTACTTTTCTACTTAAGAAAGTCACACTTATTTTTGTTGTGGAGTAGTCGTTTGATTTCATATGACTTCACGGAATAATGTGGTTTAATAATATGTTTTTTAAATCATTTACCACTGAACTCCACTATATGGAGAATCCTGGAAGTCTGACATGATGAACGAAAACACAAATATCTTTGATCACAAGGGGGTATTAAAATCTTTCCTCTGGAAGTGAACTTATCCTTTAACGTGATGATATTCAGAAACTGTGTGTGCGTGTGTGTGAATGATGACCTGCTGCTGGAGTGACACTGGAAGAGTGAGTTTGTGTGTGGTCTGAAACTCCTCCATCAGCCTCTTCACCATCGCCCCGTCTCGAGCGGACAGGAGCCAGAACACACGCTCCATGTTATACGGGTCCTGGATGTCGATGGCAGGAGCGAGGGTTTGCTGGACGGAGCCGGACATGGAGAAGTCTCCGGTCTGCAGCGCGCGGTGGACGATGTCGTTGGAGTTGACCACAGCCACGAGACGCAGAGGGACTCCCATCAGCTTCACGATGACCCCAGCTGAAGTCAAAGCTCTGTTACTTCACTACATCACAGCTCTAACACCAGCCTCTGTTCACCGTTACCACATAAACTACTGAAATATAAATCCTGCACACTGCTCAGGTTAAAAAACATCTCATCACGTTTTCATTGTGTTCGAGAGCACTAATATTTGTCTTTATATTATAATGAGCATAGGTTAAAGATAGTAGAGCAGATAGTAGAATTATGACACATCAAACTCTAAACTGAGGTTCTGTCGGGAAACCTCCTCTCTCCTCTGCTGTGATGGTGGTTCTTCACCTGTGATGTTCCCGGCTCCTCCGGTGGGCACCAGCACCTCCAGCTCCTCCAGCAGGTCTCCTCCAGCCCGCGGAGCGCTCAGATGAAGATATGCAAACAAGAAATGAGCCAGCTGCACCAGGATCCTGGACCAGTTCACCGAGTTTAGACTCATGAGTCCGTGACGCCGCACCAGATCTGGATCCGCAAAGAGTTTCCTCAGAGGAACGTCGATGTCATCAGAGGTCCCGTCAGCTGCAGGACAAACACACGGCACACAGCTCTCAGAGATCTAACACACATACATACACTCGTGCTTAAAAGGTTCTCCACAAAGAACCACCTCTAATCTTAAGTACCTTCTTTCACCACAAAGAAGCTTTTGTGAAACAGACAGGTTCTTCAGACGTTGCAGTTCTTTATGGAACCATTTAGACAAAAAATGTTCTTCTACAGCATCCTGAAGCACTTTTAAATTAGTGCAGTTAAAAATCAGATAGAGATTCTTCTGCTACATTATAAATGCCTTCACTGTCACTTTGTATCACCGTGTCCCTGCTGAATGAAAGCTAGCCTTCACCTGCAAACACATGGACGTTGTCTGCTAAGCTGGTGGTCATCTGTCGCTCCTGGACTCGAGTGATGCGTCCGCGGGGAAACACCACCACTATGTCCACTTCACTGACCCCCAGCACACTTCTGATGGCCGAGCCGCCTGTGTCGCCCGACGTTCCTGAAACAACATCAGCTCTGAATCTCCGTCGCAGGACACGAGCAGCTCTGAGACGGACGACTCTTCGTACCTACTACTATTGTGGCCCGTTTGCGGTCTTTGCGCAGAAAGTACTGCAGGAACTGAGCGGTGCAGGACATGGCCAGGTCCTTAAAGGCCAGTGTTTCTCCATGAAACAGTTCCAGGATGGAAAGAGCGTCCTTCAGCTGAACCAGTCTCACAGCTTCAGGAATGGAGAAGCTAGACAGCGCTTGTTTGATGAGCTCTACAGACAGACATTACAAGTTACATAATCAGATCACTTTTTCAACTAACTAGCAAAGTAATGCATTAGTTTTTAGTTTAGAAGGAGTCACTTTTCTAAATAATTAACTCCAGTTCCTCATGTGCAGACTGACAGCTCTGGGGTTGCCATGTTGAGAGAAATCAGGAAGGAACATTCAATATATAAGCCTGTTATTAAGCCAATAATGTAATGCACCACTTTTAAAAGTCAGTTTCGCAACACTCACGCTCCAGATCTTGTCGTGGTATCTCCTGCTCGGGGATGTAGAGGCTGCAGATCTCACACAGCAGCTGCTGATAGGACAGACGACTCCAGGAGCGCAGAGTTTCGGCAGACAGAGACGGGATGGTCTCCGGCATGAACATGCCTCCATCTGCAGCGTATCCAGAGAACAGAACATCTCTGAAGCTGCGGCCCTGAACACCCGCTCGCGTGCTGCAGTAACGCATCCTACAGAACCAGCAGAACGTCAGCATGTACTGGAGATCCCCTCGTCATCAAGATCAGGAGGAGTGTGTCTCAGTAATGGATGTGAATGGGTGCCGTCAGAATGAGAGTCTGATAAAAACATCAGAATGATCCACAACACTCCAGTCCATCAGTGAACATCTGGAGAAGACAGAAGAGCTCTCATTCTGACGGCACCCATTCACATCCATTACTGATGCAGAGACACATTTCTCCAGACCTGATGAAGACACACACTCCCCCTGATCTGGGATCACCTCCTGGTTGGTAGATATACAGCAGTGGTCATTTTGTGTGAACTATTTCTTTTACCCTGCGCTGAAACCGAGTGAATCTCGTTAATGACTGACATTCTGTGTTGTTAGTTAGTGCTGTTGTTCTCCTTCATATCACTTATCTGTCTATAAATATACATTCACTCATTTTTGTTCTCTTTAATCCATCTTGTGTGCTGCGGTGCCCTCAGAAGTTAGACGTTTCTAATGCAGCACTTCTCCGGGAACTCGCCGCTTTAAGAAAACATTCAGTGATTTCCTCAAGTGGAGGTCAAAGGTCTAAAAATGCATTTTTTTCACGGACTGCAGCTGTTTACAGTGTTTTATTTGTTAAAGATGACGCTTATTCGCAGCTTTTTACAGGCGTGTTTTCATGAATGTTGATATTACGCTATAAATGAAGCAGAATGAGCGGATCGATACCTGCGGCAGACTGGACTCTCTTCAGCCGGAGCTGCTGCACTCTGAGCCCGCGGAGTGCTGCTCGGTCCAGCGGGGTCATGGAGGACCCAGATCAGTGCTCCTGGGACATGGAGTTCATTTAGTTTATATGTAATCGGATACATTCTCCATAAATATATTTAACGTAAACCCAATTTTAGCACCTTCAAACAAGAAGGGAAGTTGTATTTAAATACTATCGTCATATTTAATATTCTTTCTTAATATATTTGTGAAGCGACTAACAATAAACTCTTAGTGAACGTATTTGGTCTATATGATGTTTATTCTTTTTATAATTTTCGTTTTTGTATTTACAACTGACTCGTTGTTAAATTAATCGGGGTTGCTTTTAATGCTTGGAAGCAGTTTTTAGATGAATCTGTCACGTGATAGCCGTTACTTTACCCAGCGCTGTGAGGATAAGCCAATCACAGCCGTTTGTGATTACAGGAGACGATTAAATGTTCTGTATATTTCTTGGAAGAAATACAAGTTATTTGGGGGCTATTTGTCACACCAGAAATCTGGCATCAAATAGCCAGCAACAGTAGAAAACAGCAGTGAATCACAAAACGCCTTCATGTACAGGTACAAAACATCAAAAAAGTGTAATACTAAATTTTATTGCAATACTGAATGATGATGTACCATGAAGGTCAGATGGATGTCAGTTTGGGACAGTTGTGTTGGTTTAGAGGTGTTTCATTGGTAAAACGATGTTGTCTGAAGCTACATGAGAGGAGACTGGTATGATCTAGCTGATGAAGGACAGACCAGTGTCCAGTTCTCCTGAAGCATTATCAGAGAATCATGTGAAGATCAGCTGATGTCGTATTTCAGCATAACCTTTGGACATTTATTCCAAACTAAGCTTTTTCTCAGCGATTTATTCATAATCTTACTGTGCATTGATAGGTTTAAAGTCTGATGAAACAAACCTGATTAAGCACAAACGCTGTGAAAACAGCCTGTCGAAGCCCAACACAGTCTTCTGGACCGGATCTGAAGAAACCCACGGTGAGATTCAGTCATGATGTGTTAAATCAGTGTGTGTTTGATACTGATGCTGATGTGTTTCTGCAGCTGCCGATGGATTTCAGTGGAAAATACCAGCTGGAGTCTCACGAGAACTTCGAGGCCTTCATGAAGGCTGTTGGTGAGAGAAAACACACATTTGTGAACCTGGACCACAAAAACAGTCCATTATCTTAATAAATGGTCTCTCCGCTGGTGTCTGGTGTGTTCGGAGAGGACAGTATCTGTCTGAGATACAGCTATTAGACAATCTGTATATTTTTGGTAGTAAATTTTTAAATATTTTCAAGGATCATCTTTACTTAATATCCTAATGATTTTTTGTCATAAAAGAGAAATGTATAACCGTGACCCGTACGGTGTATTGTTGTCTATTTCTACAAATACACCTGTGCTGTTCTGACTGCTGCTGTTTCCATGCTCCTCCTCATCTCACACTACTCCTGTGTTTGTGCCTCAGGGCTGCCGGATGAAGAGATCGAGAAAGGTAAAGACATCAAGAGCATCTCAGAGATCCATCAGGACGGGAAGGACTTTAAAGTGACGGTGACGGCGGGAACTAAAGTGGTGCTGTACTCGTTTACTGTAGGAGAGGAGTGTGAGCTGGAGACTTTCACCGGAGAGAGAGCTAAAGTACGATCTGTAAAACCAGACACTAATGATCAGGCTTTTCAGTTTCATAAAGCACTCTTTGCAAAACACACACACACACACACACACACACAGATGTGTTTGGGATATTTTGATGTTGAAGGTGTTTTGTGATTCTTGGATTGATGTGTTTTTGAAAATGTGTGAGAGATCAGAAAACTGTAATCTAATTAATTAATCAAAAAGAAAATCTTTATAAGTAAATTAATTTTCAAAAACTATAATAAAAACATTGTATTTTATTACTTTAACTGAGCTTTAAGTTGTTTGAGAGATTTCTTTCTCATTTAATGTAACTTGAACTAAAATAACTCAAACTCAAAAAAATTAAAACAGAAACGAAAACATTGCAAAAATGTAATGATAATGATGTTGATAATTAAGCACATTCCCATTTTTACTGTAAAGTGAACAAAAACTAACCCAATCACTATAATATAGTATGTAATGAAGAAAAATGTTTTAAGACAATCATTCTGTACTTTATAATCTGTACTGACAGTCACTCCACTTATATGTTCATTTAATTACGGTGATGTAAAAGATGTGTGTGTTTATCATTTTTGAGGAATTAAAACAGATTAATCATAATGAGAATTCTTGGGATGAAATGATGTCACATATATGTAAAATATATTCAAAAACTCAATTGTTTCATGTGAAATATGACCTTTTTTGTTCTATAATTGATAGTGAGAGAGAGTGTGTGTGTGTGTGTGTGTGTGTGTGTGTGTACTTGTTTTATAACACTACATTGTAAGGCCAGATGTCACCACAAGGATAGTAAAACCTGAATTTTTTGACATTTTGAAGGAAAAAAATGATTATGTGATGTGTGTGTGTGTGTGTGTGTGTGTGAGACAGAGTGTGGTTCACATGGACGGGAATAAGCTGACGGTGTGTGTGAAGGGGATCGAGTCTGTGACAGAGCTGACCGGAGACACCATCATTAACGTAAGACTGAACATCATCATCATCATCACCTTCATCACCACACACACCTGACGCTCAATCCCGTGTCGTTTCAGATCCTCAGCTTTGAGGGCATCGTCTACAAGCGCCTCAGCAGACGCATCTGACTCACAACAGCACACAGGATCTGCTCAGAGCTCTTTATTACACACACACACACACACACACACACACACTCTTCATGAAGAGGCTTTGATTGGTTCTCCAGACATCATCAGAGGCTTGTCGCTGAGCACAGCTTCTCTCATGCTGCGGTAGACCGGCTCGTTGTGCTTGAACAAGTGCAGCTCCATCTCCGTCTGCGCACGCATCGCCTAAAACACACACACACACACACACACACACACACACACGCCGTCAGCAGCACAGTACACCTCATAGACCTTTACTGATTAAATATGAAGCCAATAGTAAATCATAAATAAAAGTTTAAAAAAGTTTTACTTTGTATGACTGTATTGTATGAAAACATTTTTAATCATCATTAAAGTATTCAATCCATTTCACTCAGATAATTTGGCTTTACACTGTTAACAAATTATTGGATTTTTCTCATTCACATGCAGTCAGATGAAATGCTTCACATTAAACATGCAGAGCGAGATCTGTGTGTCTCTTCTGTCATTCATTCATTATCAGCTCTACCTACACTTTGCTTTTATTAAAATAAACAAAAAAAAGTTTTCACTGTTTAGTGACTGCAATTTTTCTGGTGTTTTGTATTGAAATATGTGATATAAATATAAAATATGATGCACATAAAAAACATGAGTAAACTAATTAAGATCTTCTGAATCTGTAGGAAGTACACAAAATTAACATGAACCCACAAAATGTTTTATCTTGTGTAAGAATTCATTTTTCATATTACAGCTAATTTAGCTTTTGTTAATGCTGGAAGTTGTTGTAAAAAGGTATGACCCTGTAATAAACAATGTTTTCTACTTTGTCTGAATGATTTTGTCTTTGAGAAAAGAAATACTACTCTAAAAAAGCTGGGATGTTTTAAAATCTGGACTAACACTGCTGTTGGGCTAGTAATACTCAACTGTCCATATTTGACCCATTTCAAATATATAATTTGAGAAAAGCGTAATCATTTAGCTGTAACTTATTATTTTGTGATTGGTTTAAGGTAAATTATATTACTTATTTTTCCTCCAAATGGTTCTCACAATAGTTCTTTATTGTAAAATGTAATTTGAGAAGATCTTTCTGGCATCATAATGAAGGGACCGATAATGAAGTTCTGACCGATGATGATGATGAAGATGAAGATGTTTTACCTCCAGGTCTTTGGTGATGGGGTGATGAGCTCCGTGTGTGATGATGAGGATGGCGTAAGCGCGGCAGACCAGTGAGTGAGTGCTCTCGATCTGTCCGGCGTGCCAGTGTGTGACGCCCGCTCTCATGATGGCCATGCCCAGCTGAGCGTTATTAGGATGATAGAGCTTCCTGAGAGAGAACAGAGTCAGACGCTACTCTCACAGTCTCTGGAATCAAGCGGAGCTTTACAGACAGGGCCGGATTTACCTCTTATCATGACATACACTATAGTGACAAAAGTATTGGCGCCCCCTCCTAATAAGCAGGTTTGATTACTTTAGTAACTTCCGTGCAAATTTTGATGTATGAGCACATAATGATATTCTAGGGAATTGTTTGGACAGGAGCCTTTTCTATTTTAACATGACAATGCCTCTGTGTATAAGGCAAGGTTCAAAAATAAATAATTCGAGAACTTGACTGGTCTGCAGAAACCTCTGCTGTGACTTTAAATATAGACCTTGAGCCAAGAAGTTATCACAAAAACACCAATGACTTGTACATACGCTATATGGACAAAAGTATTGGCACCCACTTCTAATGAACATGTTTGCCTTTGTTCCATGACCATAAATCTTAATGCTCTTAATATAATGATATTCTAGGGAAATGTGTGCTTCTAATTTTATGGCAACAGTTTGGAAAGGAGCCTTTTCTATTTTAACATGACATGGCTCTAACATGAAAATACCAAACACCAATTATTTGTACTGTACATACGGCTACAGTTTTGTTGAGTTCTGGAAGTACGTTTGAGCAAATATGTGTATGTAAAAAATCACTGGTGTTTTGTGTTGTGTTTTCTCAAGTTCTGTATTTAAAGTCACAGCAGAGGTTTCTACAGACCAGTCAAGTTCTGCAATCATTTCTTTTTCTTATACACAGGGTTATGAAAGAATAGAAAAGGCTCCTGTTCAAACTGTTGCTATAAAGTTAGAAGCACATAATTCCATAGAACATAATTAAATCATTATATAACCAAACATTAAACCAATACTTTTGGCAATATGGTGTAATTTTTGAGGTACTATACAGTAGTCTAGTATAACCCGGGCTCTGTCTGCAGACTCACGTGTATCCGTCCAGAACGCGCTGGGCGTATCCCGCCGCTTCACTGAACTGATGCATGAAGGACAGGACCTCACTGGCGATGGTCAGGACGCGCAGCAGATGAAGGTTTGTGTCTCCAAACACAGGATCCTGCTTCTCCAGACACTCACGGCAGAGCTTCACCACCTACACCAGACGTTACCCACAGCAGTATACTGTGTGCTGCTTACACATTTATTTTTAATCACTTCTTTATATTGTTATCTGTTAGACTCACCTCCTGGAAGTTTCCCTTAGTGCGAGCCTCCTCGATCTTAGCCAGAGTCTGGAGACTGAAATCTGTCACGGTCTTCACCACATCAGCAGACGGCTGCAGACAGACACAGAAAATACACACAAGACACAAACACACACATAAACGCAGAGTAAGATTACTGTAACTAACAGTGCTGGGGAGTAACGAAATCACTACAAAATAACTGTATCTATAACCAGTTACTGAGAAAAATAGTTAATATAGAAATGTTAATGATTACAAAGGTGAGGGTAACTTATTATCTGTAACCTGTTACATTTCCAAAGCCATCTTCTCAGCTACTCTAAACTCTCACAAACACTCTATAATCACTGGCTGCCACACAGAGGCGCTCTTTCATCTCAGCGCTCAGACATCAGTGTAAACTGCTTCAGGCTGTGTGTCTAGCACAGAAACCTTCTGTCCGTCGCTGTCTCTGACGGCCGTCATCAGCTCGTCTTTAGTGCCGCTGGAGCAGTGCTCGCACTTGCAGTCGAAGTAATACTGCTTCTTGAGCAGCTGCTGGCGCTCTTTGGAGACGTTTAGGAAGTCCACGTAGCTGATGGTCAGCTCTGCTCCTTCAGAGATGTTCTCCAGAGCCCTCAGCTCGATCCTGCCTCGAGTCACAGAGAGAACGCTTCTCCTTCAGTCTCACACAGAGTGTGAAGAGTTTATTTGCAAAAACAGACAACTGATCAAAATAGCACTGCAGTTCGATTGAGATTAAACTGACAGTGAAACCATGCGGTCAGTAAGTCAGGGGTCAAAGGGCAGAGGTTAGTGTCACACTGACCCACCTTCTCTTTGAGTGCAGTGAAGCGTCCAGAGCCGTCTGACTGCGGGAGACAAACACTTACTCAACACTGAACACTTCCTCAAGCTTCTGTGTGATTTCTGAGAGATGCACTCACTTGCCAGGGTTGAGGATGACGGTGCAGTTAGGCCAGCAGTCGTGATTGACCAGACACAGGTTAGGAAAGACACCCACGCCCACGGCCTGCAGGCCCCTCTGGTCACTCAGCGTGAAGCCATTGCAGTTAATCTGAGGACGAGAGAAGCGTCTTTCTCATCGGAGTCAAGCACACTGACAAAAAAATTATATCTCTCCGTGTTTTCTAGGACATTATCAATAATTAAATATGTTTGTCAAGTTCCTGCCCACAATTCCTAAGCTAGAATTTTACAACAGGCGCCGGTACTACAGTACCCAGCACCCATGTCCTTTTGAGTTTGCCTTTGAATTTTATAGTTTGAATTTGTTCATTTCAAATTGTCATGATATTTAATTATTATTTGAGTTCATTTCTTTTGCACTGTTTGTCAAGTTGTTCACTGAAGACTAATGCGTATGCAGAGGAATCAAAGGGAGCACAGTTTTGTTCCTATAATTCTAACCAACTTCGGATTATCTCACATCTTATATTTTGCAGAGAGTGTTATTGTGCTGGTATCTAAAAATGTTCTTTATAGTGTGTGTGGTGGTCAGTTCAGAGCAGTGATAGAATTCATCTATTTCAGTGAGTTTAAATTCATTTGTAACTTACTGAGCACTTTCTAAAAGTGTGCATCACCTTTTGTGTCAAAGTCTTATATTTAATCAGTCAATTACAATAAAACATTTGTGCTTACTGAGCAAATGATGAACTAAATACATCTGCAATGCAAAGGAAACTGCGTCTGAAGCGGTATTTACAGTTTTAATGCAGGACATGAATACGTTTTACCTGTTTTGATGTTAGACATGAAACACTGTTTAAACCATAAATCTTCAACCCTGATCCTGGGACCCACTGTCCTGAAGGTTTATTTCCAGCTGCTTCAGCACACCTGCCTTTGTATTTTTACAATAAAACAATGACTCAGTTGGAAACAGAAGGAGATCAACAGGAGGAATCGGTGCCTACCACGCCAAAGAGATGAGCCACGTAGTTCTCTCCCACGGGCTTGCTCTTTTTCGGCCAGTAATTGTAGAAGTGTTTCACATCCACTTTGAGCTCTTTCAGGTCTTCAGGGGACATTTTGGACAGGTGATCCTCCAAAAGGTCAAGGGTCGTGAGCTGAGTGTCAGAGACCAGGCCCGTGTCCTTCTGAATACGCCACAGGATCCGAGCGACCAGACTGCCAAAAAATGAGCCATTGCAAAACATTCTGTTTCCACTACAACTTTTAACCATTAGACATAAACTCTGTGATGATGTCGATTGTTTTTATTCAGCAGGGTAGTCAGAGATATTGCTTGTGTGACTTATGCTTGTGACGCTAGCAAGATAACTGTAATTATTATTATCTGGCTAGTAATAATATCTCATTAATATTAGGGCTTATTTGCTCCATCACATTCCTTTTCCCAGGGTTATAAACCAATCACAGACTAATCTGTTGAGTTTATGAACGCAGCGGTCAATAAAAGGCTCATCGTAAAGTGTAGATTAGCTGATTATAACAGTATATTTTTAAACGTATTTAACTACTCTAATGCGAGCACTATAGCGCTACATTGTTTCAGCGTCACAGTGTTTAACAACGTGCTACATTTGTAACCTTTCACAGGGCGGTCGGAGGTCACGTGACTCACCGCACGTTCTCATTGGGCGCTTTCCCGCTCTTTCTGATGGCGGAGCACTCCTGCTTATGCTCGT
This sequence comes from Enteromius afrohamiltoni, assembly GCA_034779775.1. Taxonomy (NCBI): domain Eukaryota; kingdom Metazoa; phylum Chordata; class Actinopteri; order Cypriniformes; family Cyprinidae; genus Enteromius; species Enteromius afrohamiltoni. The sequence goes on along the minus strand of JAUYWG010000037.1, from coordinate 30,226 downwards.
CCCACGCGGCGCGCTGACACGTGCGATCACAATAGTGCGCGAACTTACACTGAGCACAGCGGTGAGGGCTCGCCTGGCGCCGGAAACAGCTGTGACACACCTGCAGAGCGAGACTGACACACACACACACACACATACGTTTGTGTAAGAACTGAGAAATACATTTAAAACACTATTTTCACATGTAAGCTCAGAAACGGGTGCTACCAAATCACTGCTAAGCCTGCATCACAGTGAAGGATTAAAGATTCTGATCTGTTCCAGTGTTATGACCCTGAGCAGCTTTCCATGCATCTATAGAAATGCAAGGCATGATGTCCATTAACGCTTCCCTGCAGTAGAAAATAGAACTGTATTGGTTTGAATGGATAGTATAATGGTGTCTACTGGTATGTGATTGGTGGGATGTTAAATCCTATTGGAAAAATGCCCAAAACACACATACAAAAAGATTCTGTATTGGTTTTACTGGAAAAAGCTAACGGTAATAGTGGTATTTTAATGGAAACCATTTAAAATGGTATCCAAACTTCTCCTCTCCAGCCATCCTACATCTCTAGGCCCTCTAGATCCGATCCCCTCTCACCTTCTCCCAGCAATCTCTCCCACACTCCTACCAGCACTCACACACATCATCAACACATCTCCCCTCACAGGCCCTTTCCCCACTGCATTCAAACAGGCTCGTGTAACCCCGCTGCTCAAAAAACAGTTCACTCGTAGATAACTACAGACCGATCTCCCTCCTTCCGTTCATAGCAAAAACACTTGCACGAGTCGTTTCTAACCAAGTATCACTATTTTCACACATAACAGCTTACTGGATGCTAACCAAGTATTGTTATTATGACTCCATATCATCAGCACTCGTTCAGCTAGATCTTTCTGCTGCTTTTGACACGGTGAATCATCAGATCCCTCCGTCCACACTCTCATCACTGGGTATCACAGGGATTCCACTTCGCTGGTTTGAGTCCTATCTCACAGATAGATCCTTCAGAGTGGCTTGGGGAGGGGAGGGGTCTAAATCACATCGTCTGGTCACTGGGGTTCCTCAGGGATCAGTTCTTGGACCCCTCCTCTTCTCCATATAAACTACATCTCTGAGGCCCATCATACAGGCACATGGCTTCTCTTACCACTGCTGTGCTGATGACACACAGCTCTATCTCTCATTTCAACCAGATGACCCAACAGTAGACGCACAGATCTCAGGCTGCTTGGCGGACATCTCAGAGTGGATGAAAGATCATCATCTACAGCTCAACCTGGCAAAGACTGAGCTCCTCATTTTCCCTGCAACTCCAACTCT
>JAUYWG010000034.1:17178196-17188987 GCA_034779775.1 Enteromius afrohamiltoni | reverse complement strand
GTAATGCTTTATTGGGTGGTTGTTCTGCACGCTTGATAAATAGACTACAGCTGGTTCAAAATGCAGCAGCTAGAGTCATTGTACTGCATTAGGCTAGAGATGAGTATCTTAATTTCGGTATTTTCCAGCATTCTGCTTTCAACTAACTCAAGGCTCTCGACAAAAGAATACAATAATAAATAGCTACAATGTTGAGCTGGCTACATCTTTTATTTGTTAGCACATCTCTTTCTTTTAATGACAGAAATTTAAATGTGAGAATCTGGAAACCAAAATTTAGCAGAAGTGGTCTGTTTGGGAAGAAATGTATTCTAAAATGACCAAAAAAATTTCCACACAAACCTCTAGAGTTATGTGTGGAGTTTTAACCGTGTGTATCATTAATTTAATGTATGCTAGTATGGGAGACCTATGCTTAATTAAAAACAAACAAACAAAAAATAATACATTTAACCATATAAAACTGAGGTTTCTACAGGTTCAATCAGTTCCACCTGTATATATACCAGTCTGTTTTGTTTGTCTAGTCATGGTTCATTTACACTGTCACTCTGTTCCTGGTTTTCTCATTCGTGTTTATTTTCTATTGTCTTGAATTTCCCGTTGTCGACCTCTGCTTCCCCACGGACCTTCGATTGCTTCTTCCTATGGACTCTGTTTGCTGGTAATTCGACCCCTGCCTGGATTACATTTATGATTTTGTCTTTGCCTACGCTGTTTCTGTCTGCCGGTGCTCGATCCTATCTGTCCTGAGCTTAATAAACCCTTTTTGCACGTGAACTTCCCTGCCTTGATTTGTAACAGATTGAACCATCATACAGAGTTCAGCAGTGGGTTTTTTCAGGGCTCACGCCTGGGAGACGCATCGCCTCGCCGGCCGGATTTAGACTTCGTCTTTATTAGATCTCGATTTGCTGCACGATCTACCCGCAGAGGACCCCGACTGGCCGCTGATAAGACTTATTGATTTGTTTTAGAGTTTTGTGGGTCGTCCTCCACCGTGGGAAAAGTAGAGGAGGATGTACGGACCCACCGCTCTACAAGGAACGAGTGCTGTGCCGCTATTGCAGAGGGGAACCCGTGGGTCGGTACAAGATGGCGTTCAAACCCGCGGACGACAACCCAGCATCGTGGTTGCCAGCTCCATCTAAATCATCAAAAGTGTACAGTGTTTACTGTAGTAGAAGACTGTAGTTCTGTATCCCTCTGTGTAGTTTGTTTATTTTTTATGTTCGGAAGATAACTGGCCTTTTAAATATCCTTTGTAATAGAAAATTATCCACAGGACCCATAATACAGCCCCACCCCCTATGACAACTACACCATCCCCCATGAAACAGTTTGTTCAATTAGATATGTGCATTACTTTAAATGTTAGTACATAAAAGTCGAAGACACTGAATATAAATATTTAACCATAATTTGTAAATATTTTTCCTACAGGAAAAGCATACTTGGTGTAACATTTAAAAAATGATTTTTGTTTAATGTAACTTTATGTACTGATATGAATTCAATGTGTCAGTGCCCAGTTTTAATCTTCCTCTTAACTCCATAATATATACTTTAAGAGCCAATCCATGACAGAAACATCCCATACAGTAGGGTGAATGAACACATTGTTTACAAAAAAATAGACCATAAGTTTAAGCAGTTATATTTATATAAAACTATATAGCAAATATATTTATACATATTTGACTTTTTGATACAAATTATATTTAACATAAATGAATCAACAAACGTGTGATTTATAATGACTGATGAACATTTTTTATAGGCCCACAACAATTCTTAAACAATGTTATGAACCATCTTCAGTGGTTAAATCAGTTTGAACACAGTAAAATAAACACTAGAAATGTATATTTACAATGTGTAATTTGTAATGCAGCCAGAAATAAAGGAGAGAAGGTCATTTCAGCAGTTTGACATTGATTAGGGTAGTCTTTCAGTAGTCTAGTGACTAGGTCTCATAAAATCAGGCTGGGTCAAACCCATTACAAATTAATTGTGAGGTTAACAGCAGCTCTAGACTGCTTTGCTTTATCTCTTATATTAACTTTGTATTAGATATAGAATTGTTTTAAACCTGTCTTTTAGAAAGAAAATGATTGCCAGTGAGAGCATACTGTCTGTAGTTAGCAGACTTTATACCAATGCATTTGAATCAAAGTGTCATTTTACTGCAAGGTCCTATTCTCAGCTTTAATATTCAAAGCAGCTAAACTCAAAGGCTAGAAGTGTAGTTACTTACCCGATTCTATTTTCAGGGCCTGAAGATTATCTGTAGATTCTGGTGTCTCCTGGAGGAGTGATATAGATCTCAGCACTTTCTTCAGCAACTCCTTCAGCTGCAGCAGCTTTACTGAAGTGAACTCACCTGCTGTAGAGCTTTTTATTGTCTCTTTCAGCTGACTTTCACTTTCAAGATGAGTTACAAAACCGCTTTTACAAGAAACTGGAGGGGTGGGGGGGTATTTTCTGATGATGTCCTTTAGGAAAATTAGATGAGTCATCTAGGTTAGGAACGTAACCCACGTTCCCTGAGGGAGGGAACGGAGACATTACATATGGGAACTCGCCAGAGAGACTTTAAACAAAAGGCCCATGAATATTGGCGTGCACAGATTGCATTCAGGTGCGCCTTATCACTACGTGAGTATAAGAGGGCACGAATGCAATGCACCGGCAGGTTTTCGCTGAGGAGGAGGCGTCAGCATGACTCCAGAGTCGTGGCACGTTCAGCTGAGTCACATATGGGAACACCCATGGAACAGGCCACGACTCTGAGGTCGCGTTACACAGAGAACCCCCCCCAAACACGCCCCCCCAGTAGTATTGCCTGTTTTGTGAATTCTTTTCTTTATTTTAGTAACTAAACTAAGTAATAAATAAGTAATAAAAATAAAATTAAACCAGCCACGATTTAGCTAAAATATTGAAACTGATAAAAAGGGACAAATTAATAAAACAGTTGTTTAAACTCATGAGAGCCATACATTGTTAAATCTTGATCAAGAACAACTAATGATCAACGAATTTCATCACCTGTTATTAATTTTAAACATCAAATAGCCTTCAGTTTACAGATTATAACTGCATCTGTCTCGGTTGTAGACTTGGGAAGATTTACTTTTAATGCGGATCCTAGAAACCTAAACATGTGCTCTTATTATTCATATTCAAGTTTTTTTGCAGAAAATGTGCATGAGAGGGAGAGCTCACGCAAACACTTTAATTATTTCCTGATTATGGAATAATTTAAAATTAGGGTGCCTAGCATAATAATAATAATAAAGTATAAAGTGCCTTTCCCAAGCTCAAGGACGCTGGAAGATACCGAAAGCGTCAAATGTCTATTTTTAAACAAACCAATTAAAAATGAAAGCGAATACTCCTGCTGTAATCCGTGAAGATTGAATTTCTCTATAAAGGTCCGTCCAAGAAAATATCAGTTTATTAATATATATATATATATATATACAGGTCCTTCTCAAAAAATTAGCATATTGTGATAAAGTTCATTATTTTCTGTAATGAAGCTGTAATTGTTGTCTACAAGTCCTTGAGGAAGAACACTGTATCATCCTTTTCTATTATAGCAGTCAGTGGGATAGCTCGCTGTGGAAATGACTGGGATGTGCATGCCATCCAAAGAACCAATCCACATGGGGAATCCCGTCTTCCTCTCAAAACCTATGATGATGGCTTGAACTTCAGGGAGAGTTTTTGGCCTCTTTACAAAAACTTTCCTGCGTTTGCTCAGTGCCTCACACACTTCCCAAAAGATGTTACAAGCAGTGCTGATTCCAATGCCAAAAAGCTTGGCAACATCGTAAACCTCTGCATTACTGGCAAGCTTGTAGATCTTGTTCTACCCAAATTATAGCCCAGAGGAACTATGTTTTCACTGGGTGACTAGATGCCGCTGAGCCCTTTTGCTGCATGGTCCGGCTAGATGGATTCAAAAAACAAAACAAACAAATCTTGTTTTGTGTTCTGTGTCATTTACATAACACTAGCTTAAAATCTAATAGTTCAGTTTTTATCTTTGATTTATTTACAAGCAAACACAACTTGTGACTTTAATAATGCATTAGCAAATGCTGAAATTTACATTCACTAATATTAATAAATGTTGTAGAAGTATTGTTCACTGATGTTAACAAATGAACCTTATTGTAAAGTGTCACCAAAATTTCTACATGACAATTGCGTCTGATCGGTTTAAGCCTGAGATACACTCCACAATTTTGGGTTGTCCCAGACGAAAGAATGGCATCATAAAAGATTTGTGGCCAATCAGAAATTGGCAAGACTGTTTGACGATGGCAGTCTTTCTTCTGCGACAGCCCAAATCATGCAGTGCAATAATGTTGCACACGCATATACATGCTGCTAAAATGTAATAAAACAGACCATGTCAAAACACCTCCCATACCACACACAAAACAGATCAGAAGGAGGAAACTGTCAAGAAAAATTGACTGAATGCATGTCATATTTTACACAAGGTGCATATTTTACATTTTGAACCAACATGAGAAAAGAAATTTGCTTAGTGAATAGCAAATTCCGGGTAACAAGTTTTCATCAACTGTCAAAACCCACGGCATATTTGGGATTTCTAGGATTCACAAAGCGTTATCACCATGGGAAGGCGAACCCCCTGAGCTCCATTCCTGTGCATACTTCTCATGGAAACTGTCCCTGGCAGAGCAGAATTATGACATAGGAAATCAGGTGCTACTGGCCATCAAACTCGCACTGATAGAGTGGAAGCCTTGGCTGGAAGGAGCCAAACATCCATTTGAGGTAGTCACTGACCACAAGAACTTACAATACCTCAGAGAAGCCAAACACCTGAATCCCAGACAAGCCGATTCAATGTCATAATCACTTCCCGGCAAGGAAGAATGTCAAGGCGGATGCTCTCTCCGGGCACCCAGACAGCCACCGAAGCCTCTCGCTTTTCCAAAACAGCTTTTGGTGTAATTAACACAAACTACTTTAGAGCGGCATCTCTGCCGAGATTGGTGCTTGTAGCATTAAAGCCCTATAGAGGAGATACAGTACTGTTGACACTTCTGGGTCTCAGGAGGATAAGAATACATGTTATTGCTCCTGATATTTCAGTGCTTTAGACCCCAGTCCCAACATTCACCTTTTTTCTCAGGCACCTCATTACTACCCTTATACACTACCTTCCCGGCGCTCATCTACATTTTCATCTACAGCCCCTGGACCCCCGCCCCAGCAGCATATCAAGTGCACCACTACAGTAAACCACCCAAGTAGCATGTTGATTCCTAGCATCTTGCGTAAAAGCATTATTTGTTCTTGGAGCTCTTTAGATTTTTAGCGAAACAATATTTGCGTGTTTCTTGTATATTTTGTAAAACAAATCTTTGATATTTTTTGTTTATTTTGTACTCAAACAATGGAAAAAGCTGAACAAACGTTAAGCTGAACTTAAAGTTAATGTTGCCAAGTTCTCCACTATAAATAAGTTTTATTTCAATTTCATGTGGTTCTTGACTTCATAACTGTGGTATGAACTCCCAAAGCTTCTCTGCACTTTACTTATTTGTGTGAACATGAGCTACCAGGGCCTTCCGGATGCACTCTGCTGGGGAAGCAGGAGGTTCATTACGCTGCTCTAGTTCTGCCTCTGGCTGACCTAACACTTGTTCCACGGGTTCCTATTAAGCAACTTTCAGCATTTCACAGAAGTTGTGCCACACTACCCACTCAGACACAACATACTTTACATTTCGGGCTTGACAGGCTGCCCTGCATCCCCTCGCTGTACCTTCTGGGAATGGCTGTTATGTTGCTCGTCAAGCTGTTCGGCAGGTGCGTCAACCCCTAGAATGTCCCTGCTGACTGGAAGGAAAAGGGTACCATCCTCCGGCTTGTGGCACAGACAAGAACACTCAAAAACATGTGCATTGTGGTACTTCCCAGGCCAACCAACATTGAAATCAAGGAAGCTGTAATTGTTGTCTACAAGTCCTTGAGGAAGAACACTGTATCATCCTTTTCTATTATAGCAGTCAGTGGGATAGCTCGCTGTGGAAATGACTGGGATGTGCATGCCATCCAAAGAACCAATCCACATGGGGAATCCCGTCTTCCTCTCAAAACCTATGATGATGGCTTGAACTTCAGGGAGAGTTTTTGGCCTCTTTACAAAAACTTTCCTGCGTTTGCTCAGTGCCTCACACACTTCCCAAAAGATGTTACAAGCAGTGCTGATTCCAATGCCAAAAAGCTTGGCAACATCGTAAACCTCTGCATTACTGGCAAGCTTGTAGATCTTGTTCTACCCAAATTATAGCCCAGAGGAACTATGTTTTCACTGGGTGACTAGATGCCGCTGAGCCCTTTTGCTGCATGGTCCGGCTAGATGGATTCAAAAAACAAAACAAACAAATCTTGTTTTGTGTTCTGTGTCATTTACATAACACTAGCTTAAAATCTAATAGTTCAGTTTTTATCTTTGATTTATTTACAAGCAAACACAACTTGTGACTTTAATAATGCATTAGCAAATGCTGAAATTTACATTCACTAATATTAATAAATGTTGTAGAAGTATTGTTCACTGATGTTAACAAATGAACCTTATTGTAAAGTGTCACCAAAATTTCTACATGACAATTGCGTCTGATCGGTTTAAGCCTGAGATACACTCCACAATTTTGGGTTGTCCCAGACGAAAGAATGGCATCATAAAAGATTTGTGGCCAATCAGAAATTGGCAAGACTGTTTGACGATGGCAGTCTTTCTTCTGCGACAGCCCAAATCATGCAGTGCAATAATGTTGCACACGCATATACATGCTGCTAAAATGTAATAAAACAGACCATGTCAAAACACCTCCCATACCACACACAAAACAGATCAGAAGGAGGAAACTGTCAAGAAAAATTGACTGAATGCATGTCATATTTTACACAAGGTGCATATTTTACATTTTGAACCAACATGAGAAAAGAAATTTGCTTAGTGAATAGCAAATTCCGGGTAACAAGTTTTCATCAACTGTCAAAACCCACGGCATATTTGGGATTTCTAGGATTCACAAAGCGTTATCACCATGGGAAGGCGAACCCCCTGAGCTCCATTCCTGTGCATACTTCTCATGGAAACTGTCCCTGGCAGAGCAGAATTATGACATAGGAAATCAGGTGCTACTGGCCATCAAACTCGCACTGATAGAGTGGAAGCCTTGGCTGGAAGGAGCCAAACATCCATTTGAGGTAGTCACTGACCACAAGAACTTACAATACCTCAGAGAAGCCAAACACCTGAATCCCAGACAAGCCGATTCAATGTCATAATCACTTCCCGGCAAGGAAGAATGTCAAGGCGGATGCTCTCTCCGGGCACCCAGACAGCCACCGAAGCCTCTCGCTTTTCCAAAACAGCTTTTGGTGTAATTAACACAAACTACTTTAGAGCGGCATCTCTGCCGAGATTGGTGCTTGTAGCATTAAAGCCCTATAGAGGAGATACAGTACTGTTGACACTTCTGGGTCTCAGGAGAATAAGAATAAGTTTTTTTGCTTTATTGCTCCTGATATTTCAGTGCTTTCGGCCCTTTAGGTTGACAAGCAACAAAACGACCATTCACAGAAGGTACAGCCAAAAGGGTGTAATTGTTCAAAATTGTTTTAATTTCAAATTATAAGGAAATTGTAATTGTTACTCTTAACCCCACACACTGCACCAAACATACAGTTTTATTAGTAAACCAGAATGTGCATGTGACGTTATTGCAGTGATTCATGTCCTGAAATGACAGGAGATAAATGTGCTAAATCCCTTTTAATTTCAGTTTCTAGTAAAAGCGGTTTTGTAACTCATCTTGAAAGTGAAAATATCAGCTGAAAGAGACTATATAAAGCTCTGCAGCAGGTGCTTCTAGTTCAGTAAAGCTGCTGCAGCTGAAGGAGTTTAAAGTGCTGAGATCACCTCCAGAAAACAGCACAATCTTCAGACAATCTTCAGGCCCTGAAATAAGACTCGGGTAAGTAACAGCACTTACAGCATTTGAGTTTATCTGTAGCTCATTTGAAATCAAGTGTTTGGATTTTTAAAGCTCAGAACAGCACACTGCAGTACAGTAAGTTTGTAGCAGAATGGACAGATATTTGGAAATCTTCTAAAAGACAGGTTTAAATTAATTCTAAATCAAATGAAAAGTGGGGCTGCACAACAATGGCTAAACTGATAATCACTATTATTCTGATAAAAACTATAATCATGTTGATTAACCTTGATTATTCTATCATGCAATAACCTTTAATGTGTCCTTTAATTTATTGGCAAATTAGACAAGCCTCTATTTCTTTCTTGGTTTCTTCAAAATACCTTCCTTTGTGTTCAGCAGACCAAAGAAATTCATACAGGTTTACTGAAGGGTGAGTGAAACAGTTAATTTTTTAAACTATTTGTTTAAATGTGCCAAAGAATTCAAAACTTTATTTGAATTCTTTCCTGGGCATAGTTAAATAAAAACAGTTCTGTACATGGAAATGACAAAATTAATGTGTAGACTAATTTATAAAAAGTATATTTATAATTCCTTAATTACTGCATTCGCAAAAATATTTTGATCCATTTTGTAATTTGCTACTCAACATGCATTAACAATACGCTACACCTATTTTTCAGACTAATAACAGTCTGCTTTACTGACATAATTCTGTAGGCTTGTTTCTTTCTGCTTTCCTGAAAAAAAAAACTGCTACGGATGTAAAATTATAGTACAAAACTATATTAGGCCTATGCAATTCTGAAATAAAACAGAATTACATTTGTTTTAAGCCTAGCCAAGTAGAATGCCAATCTCTAGAATCAAATTCGTCACGGATGTTTGATTTCCTCAGGAAAAAAGCTGCCATGAAATGTTTGTAAAAGTGCATAAGCCTGTACGGTCTGCCATGCTGGCTTATTTACATTTAGCTACCACAATTCCTTTAGTTTAGGCAGTTTGGCATGAATTATCTGGAATGCTATAAAATCGTGAGTCGTGTTTTGAAGTCGTGATTTACAGGCTCATAAACCTGCCTAGAACCAGCTAGAGCAACCGGCCCAAGAAGTTCTGCAGGTATTGTGAAGAAACAAGCAGGACAATAGTGAAAATGGCAGATCATGAAAATAAAGGTTATGTTCTAGGCTGTGCATGGAGATGTGAAGTGCAGGGATGGGTTGATGTCTGTATTTGGAAAGGCACAGAAAGAAAATAACATGTTCTAATAAAATACTGCAAGCCACTAAAGGAACATGGTTAGCTTGCTAGCAATAGCCTGGTACATTACAGTACATACGTACAGTACACTTACCACATAAACACAGCAAGGAGAGATGATTGAGGATGATGGAGAGTGATTAACACATCCTGAGCACCGCTGGCCAGCGTCTGATCTTGTAAAATGGGTTGGATTGCGAATCTCAAAAGTGAAACTGAAATGCGATTGTGCATATTAATAGTATGCCCACATTTTATTTACAGTATAATTATAATTATGAGGATACTGCCAGAGAAAGTATTGAACTATATATTTTCCTCCCGGTGTTTCTTTCCTACTGTATGAGCTATTTAAATTAGCTGCACTGGGAAACTGCCAATCAGAGCAGGTAATTCAACATTATTATTCATGACCCTTCCAAATAAGGTAAGACCAAATGACCATTTAACTCTCAAAACAAATCCTAGGGTTGTAAATGGACATGTAAAACCATCTCATATATATGTTTTACTCATATTAAGCCACATATCTATCATATAAGCAGATATCGGAGATCAATTTAAAATACTGTATTAATTAATTCACAAATGGTTCAAGGGCATTTCCCAAATCAAAGTGATCATCCTCATCCCCTTGTTAGTGAAGACTTTGGAGTGAGCAGTGTATGTGCGTATCATTATTTAGTCATTTGGAATGCCCTTGTCAAAGAGAGCAAGACATTTTTCTCATTATCTTCAGCTGGCATGTTCACGTGACAATGAAGGCAGCACAGTTTGCATCAGCAGATTCACAGAGAGACACCGGCATAAAAAATATACATTTTATGTGAAAAAAAAAGTTTCATTTGTATTTGTTTTTATACATTAGCATATTTTAAAATAAACATTTAAAAAATAAAATATATGTCTATTTGCAACAGTTATGCAACAGTATATAAAAACAATTATGAGATTAAAACACTGACACACACCAAGCTGCTTTCGTTTCGCTGTAACAGGAACATCCTAGCTGAAGACAATTAGGAAATTACATCGCTCCCTTTAAACAAGTGCATTCAAACGATTACATAATGACATGCACATGCTTTGCTTACTTTTGGTGAACTGTGGGTTTTTCTTAAAAACATTTATACACTTAAATAAGACCCATTGCTTGTGTGGCGCACACTTGCCGCTGAGTCTCTTTAATTCTAATAAGGAGTCTTTTCTCATTCTCATTTTTTCATAGTAACGTATTGGTGATGGTGGAATTCCTAACAAATTATTTCTGTGTTAATTCTAAGACTCTAATATAAAGAAACATGTCTTGGAGTGATATCTTCTACCCTGGAAATCCTGAAAGAAGGGAAAGGCTTGCGCGCAAAGCTCAAGAGCTTCAAGAATTGATGAAAAACAACTTCAGAGCCACCAACCAACTCATTGAGGCTCTTAAGGAGCACTTAGGCATGTCTTTCAGCCCAATCACCCTGAACGAGAAAGCTACTGTGAAGGAGAACAGTGATGTAATCATTGAACGAATTCATGAGAT
>JAUYWG010000034.1:17157235-17169621 GCA_034779775.1 Enteromius afrohamiltoni | reverse complement strand
AATGTTCAGTGCTTTGCTACAATCTGTATTGTTAAAAGCGCTATATAAATAAAAGTGACTTGACTTGACTTGACTTGCTTGTAGGTGACCAAATACTTATTTTACAGAGGAATTTACCAATTAATTCATTAAAAATCCTACAATGTGATTTTCTTGATTTTTTTTTCTCATTTTGTCTCTCATAGTTGAGGTATACCTATGACGAAAATTACAGGCTTCTTTCTTTTATTTAAGTGGGAGAACTTTCACAATTGGTGCCTGACTAAATACTTTTTTGTCCCACAAGACGTATTTATCTAGTCTGTTTGCTCGTCTTCAGTAGTAGTTTCCTTTTAGATGTCACAGACCTCTATTACTTGTCTTTAAAATTTTATAATTTAGAAAGTATGTAACTGATTGTAAAATAATATTTAACTTAACCTGCTTTGTATCTTCATTATTGAATGCATAAGCGATTAATACAAATCATTCAAAAATAATATTACTGCGAATTACTGAGTAATGATTTGGAGTGGCATCACCTGCTATATCCTTCCATTTAGAGGTTATTATTGCATTGGTTTTGTGAAACACTGTTAGTACTACTACTCACACACACTCCTGCCCCACCCACTTCTTAAAAGTTAGCTACACCACTGAATAAATCCCCATTTCTGAACGCTGTGAACCAAAGATTACTATTTTATCGGTGAGTCCAGTATGTCCTTCTCATAATACGATGCTGTCAAAATATGTCCTTATATATATCAGTTGTATGTGTGGTATACAGAACTTAAACTATAAGAGTACATTTTTGAATAACATTTAACATTAAATGTATTAATTATATACATATATGGAAATTCAAATCAAAGTCAAGGTTTTCTCCTGCTATTATTGAGAGTAGATAATGTTTCTGTTCACAAACAATTATGATAACACTTTATAATAACTACACACTATGAATCATTAGTTAAGCATTAATAGTCAGTTCATCTTTTATAAAGCATTGTTCCAACATTAATATTCATTAGTAAGCAGTTTATAAATACAGCTATAAATGCCTTGTTCGTGATTTATAATTATATCTAAATGTACAAAGGAGATTTAAGGGCTCGGTTATCTTCCTAACATAAAAAATAAACAAACAACACAAAGGGATACAGAAATATTCATTAAGATGCAAAAAAATATACAACTGTACACTTAATTTTTTTTTATGAAACTGAAGGTTTGTTTTTCATTTACCAAGTGTACAGTTGTATGATTTAATTTTTTACATCTTAAAAAAATATGTCTGTGTTCTGTATCCCTCTGTGTTGTATTTGTTTAACTTTTCTTTAGAATATAAAGGAGTCTTTACATCTGCTTTATAAATGCTTTACAAGGTATAACTAGTCCTCACTTTAGATGAGCTCACAAAAACAGACGTCTGGCAACTAATAAATACTTTATAACTACCTGACTTAATCATAAATATGCAGGAATATGTGTTAATAAAGCATTTACAACCATTATCATGTGTCTAAATAATAAGATTTATGAATGTACATTTAAATCATTTATTAATCATTTACTTAGTCTTTCTAAATGGTCTTATTAAACACTAACAACTCCTAAATAACTGGTTTGTAAATAATGTCATAATTTAAAAAATGGTCAACTGATCAAGTATGAAAATACAATTATTAAACATTATATATATACTCAAGAACAAGGCATTTATAGATGCACTTGTAAACTGTTTACAAATGCATAATAATGATGGAACAATGCTTTATAAAGGATCAAATAAATGCTTACTAATGCTTAACTAATCATTCTTAGTGTGTAGTTATTATAAAGTGTTACCAAAATTATTTATTTATTTATTTATATAGCAGTGAAGAGTAGACAGTAAATTAAGTTGTAGGAGAGAATCCTTTTTTTTTGGAATGTAATGTGTCTTTCTTGATTTTTTACATTGGTGTTTCTTATCAGACTATTTATATTTGTCCCAAATACTAACACGTGTCATCAGCACAAACAGTTTTACAGAGGATAATGAATCAAGTCTTGCACAATTTTTTGCAATCTTTCCTCTGAACAATGTTTCTCTAAAGTTGTGCAAAAATTAGTTGGGAAAGCCATTTGATGGCAAAATAACGGCAATGCTCGGGAGTTGATGTCCATACAGAGTTAGACAATTGAGTTGCTGTAGAAATCACGACACGTGACAGAAAAAGTCAAAGAAAAGAGTGGCTTTATTAAGTGCTAGAAATAACTAAACTCAAAGACGTGCCATGCTCCAGTTTCCCATGAAAACTTACTCATACTACTCAAATTAGAAAACATTATTATAAGATAACCGTTATGAATCAGGCTAAAGTAAGGGGTTTGTTTTGATCAGTTTAAACATGATCTGTTTAATAATCATGTTGTCTACATGTTTTGATCTACTATGGTTTTGTCCAGGTCAGTTGAAGATTGAGAAAGGAGAATGTCTCAGACTGTCATACCCATGAACTCTTCAACCCTCGTCATCCAGCTGCAGCCAGCAACACAAACAGCTCCTGTTACGACGCTGACCAGTGCTCCTGCTTCACCTCTTCAAGGACTTCAGGCATTTCTGAAAGGACAACCGAAAGCCCTTGGGGTGAGAGATGTCTCATAAACCCTTTTCTGTTTGTATATCACTACATAATTATAGTATATCAATAAATGCAAGAAGCAATTCTAAACGAGGAGCGGTGCACACATTAGCATACACATTGCAGTGAAAGCTAAGAGTGTGGGCGCTGTTAAAACCAATCAAATAATATGGCCAGTTCCTTTGCAGCCTATTCTGGTGATGGGTGAGCCATTTGAGCACCTTATATTAGACTGTGTTGGCCAAAGTCAAAAGCTGGTTACCAGTACATTTTGACGTTAATGTACACAGCAGTGCCATTACGTAACCATCAAGCAAAAACAACTGTGAGCGAATTGATTACATTTTGCTCAACATTTGTGTGATCCAGTTGGATCAAGGAACTCATTTTAAAACAAAAGTACTTGAACAAGCATTGAATGGAATTTCTGTGGATCACATAATATCAAGCGCCTATCATCCGCAATCTCAGGGAGCTCTCGAGCTTTTCGCCAGACGCCCTAAAATCAATGATGCGAGCTCACTGTGCTGAGTCCGGTAAGGATTGGGCTGATCTTCCTTTGCTGTGTTTTGCGATAAGAGAAACTGTTCAAGATCTGAGAGGAGTTGAGAATTGTGAAGCCTATTTAAAGGAAATCATGACACATCCTTCCACTTGAGAAGAGCATGTGACTTCTCTGTTTTCACATCTTGCTGGTGCTTCCCTGACTCTGAATTTAGACAACTCTCATGTACACTGACCACAATCCCACAGTTAGGGGTTTTATAGTGTAAGAAGGGCTCTGAATTCATGTTGCTGAAATTTAAGGTTTTGTCGGATGAGGATATAGACTTCTTGTTTGTATCTTTTTGGTGCGGAGATGTTACGAATGGATTTGGGCATTCCTAGGGTAACAGCATGTTCGTGTACGCATGTGTAGGTCTTGCCTGTGTTTCTCTATCTCTCTCTGTCACTCTAATTAATTCCAGGTACAGCTGATTGGTAGGCCTAAGCTGATTGGTGACTTCTTAAGCCATTCAGTGGAAAAGAATTGTTAGCTCTCCTGGTGTCCTTATTGATATTCCTGTTTGCGTGTGGTGAAAGAATTTCTTAACTTCTAAAAAAATTTTGTCAACTACTGTTTATGTAATAATTTAGTTGTAGTCTAATCTACTTTAGCTTTTGGTTGCTTACTTTCTGGACCTTGTCTGAGTGGAGCGTGGTAGGGAAGTGGACGCCTGTTTGCTTTGTTAGTTTTCTCTTGTTTATGTAAGCAGGGAGGTAAGAATTTGTATTTTATTTCTCATAAAATTTCTAGGTTAGTTTGCAAACAGTAGTAGTTTTCTTTCGTGTAATTTTCTTTGACAAACTGACACTTTCTGTTCAAATTTACAAATTCTTTGACACTTGTTTAATAGTTTTTGGGGATATTTTGTATTTTACTACAATCATTACTACATCTACCATAAATGTATATTATATATTGTTCCTCTTAAGTCTCTCTTGTCGTACTCAAATTTTCTGCATTGTGTTTGTCTCTCACAGACGGTCCAGATCATGATCGGTCTTCTGACTCTTCTGTTAGGCATCGTGTCTTCAGTTCATCCAGATTATCTCTTTGTCTACAGTCGTTTTCCTTTCTGGGGATCTCTCATCGTGAGAAACTGTTATATAATTGAGTGTTCTTTCTTTTATAAAACAAACTACATATTTTAATTCAATGCTCAATTTTTCTCTCTCTTCTCAGTTCATCATCACAGGCTCACTCAGCATTGCTGCAGAAAACAAAATGAATTCCCGCTCCAGTTTGTGTTTGGTATGTACTACACAACAATGGCCCAAGCACTGTGCTGGAAGAACAGAAATAGTGTTCTGCAGTATTTATACTGATTTTCTGAACTGGTTTATATAGGAAGGTCCTAAATGTGCACATCTACTCAGGAGTCTATTCATTTATTATCACACTTCATATACTTTTCTATGTGCGTTAACTTGTTATAACGGTGTTTTAAAATTCTTGCTCATTTATTAATCAGTTTTATGTTCGTTTTTTTCTGGCTATAGGTGAATGCTTCACTGGGAATGAACATTTGCAGTGCTATAACTGCAGCCTTTGCCATGAGTGTACTTTCATTTGATTTGGCCATAGGTCCACACATAAGCTGCTGGGGTTATCGCTGTGGTTATGCAGAGTCCAATTTTGTGGTATGTTTTCGACCTTTATATTCACTAAGCATGCATTTTTGGATTTTGGTCATAAAAAGAGACAAATGTCTGAAAATATGAGCTGAAATCTTTTCGTTTGGTTAGTAGTTACTGATTTGAATGCTTTCGGACTCATAGTAAATCAGAGATGACAAAAGCTACTCTTCACTACTGAGTTCAAGCCATTATCAAAAATCACTACCAATTTTTTTGCGCGTGTATGAGAATTCACAGAAAAAGGACCCAAATGAACATTTATCTGTATAACGAAGCCAACTTTAGAATTATTTTGGTGTAAAAAACTACTGTAAAGTCATGCATTGAATTCCTTTCTTTTTGGATACAAGCTTCGTTACAAGCTGTTCCTAACAATTCCTAACGGTGAAAAAGCTAAAATGTTAAGACTCGTCCACGCCTTCCTACAATGCATTGTTCAAACATGCCCCCACAGTGTGTCTATGTCACTGTGTGAGAAGACCTGCATAACACCACGCAACTGTTTACGCAAAGAAAGAAGACGTGACTTTTATTTTCGCTGTAGTGTTGTTGCTGTCACCGTGTCATGGAGACACATAACTAATTCTTTTGGTCTTCCACAAGAGGACACAACCAGAAATCAGAACAGTTTAACCCAAATATTAGAGTGTGTTTAGCGCATTTACGACAGAGTAGCTTACAATGCTACTGCATTGCGGCATCATTTTATGGTAAGGGCCGTAACATTTCCGACACACACGTGAAGTAATCAGCCCATCACAACTGTTGTAAGGTGGTCCTCTGTAGCGCCGTCCGACCGCCATCAGCGGGAACCTTCCCCGGAGTTTTAAGTTCCTACTCGGACCGCTTTCCACCGAACACCTGTGGGGATTTTCCACCACAGGTGTTTTGAATCAGCCCCAGTATAAAGGGAGCTCACAGAGACCAGATCGTTTGCGAAGTTTTGATCGTCAAAAACGATCATCTCTGAGTGTTTTTCTGGATTTATTGGACTGACCTGTTACCTACCTGGATTGTTTATTTCAACCTTGATTCTTGCTTGATGCCCCGAACTCTGCCTGGACCCGATCTTCTGATTCTTGCTTGTTGCCTCGAGCATTGCCTGGACTACGTTGTTGATATTCGCCTGCTACCCCGACCTCTGCCTGTTTACGGTGCTGTCTGTTGAACTGCCTCTACTGTTCATGTCTGCCCCTGTTGACTTGAGCATGTATGACCACGAGTTGCAAATGGCTCTACCGTCTGCTGAGCCTATGTTATAACAACATACTGGATAGCTGGCCAATCAGAGCACACCTCGCTTTTTTTAAATGATAAGCTTTGTAAAATTTGTTATAGAAAGGCGGAGCAGCAATAACTTACAGTGTGTGGAAAATGTATTGTTTGAACCTTACACCACAAAAACAAGTTGGAACAGGTCTTTAGTCTTATAAAATGTCATTCCATTTTGGGTGAGTTTTGTGGTTTTTTGTAGACGCAGATATTTCTTGATGAGGAGGCTAAAGATCGGAAAGATAGTCCGTGTGGCCACCTTCGAAGTATGGTCATTAAAGAAAATGTAAATCTGCTTTGCTTTATATTCCAGAGGAAATTTGTCCCACCTTAAATGAAGGAGCTCAGAAAAAACTCCAAGATTTACATACGTGGATCCCCTCCAGTAATGTTATTTTAGCAACATCATATGACCCTGCTAAAAGTGTTATGTATCAATGAGTGCGTTTACATGGACCCTCTTAATGTGATTATTATGCGATTTTGGCAGTATTGCGATTAAACCTTACCTCATAAACTCAATACTTTGATTATAATAATGTGATTAAGATAATTGCAGAAAGCATAATCGTATTAACATAGGTGGCCTAAAAAAAAGTATTACTAATTATTTTAAATATCTCCTTACTATTTCCCCCGACACATTCATAGCATTACATAAATGACGTGACACGCACCTGTAAGAAAGCATCGCGTTTCTGGGGAAACTCAGGAACACAACTACCATCACTCTTCTCCAGAAACAGTGAGTAGAACGCGACTGCAGCATAGGCAAAAGAATTGCCATTACACTACTGCTGAAACAGCATGGAATATAAACATAAGTGTTTTTCATCAGAGGTAAAATAAATGTAAACAGCGGATAGTAGTTTGGTAACGCATTTGAGCTCTTTCTGAGTCCATAATTTGTCCTGTGCAGTGGGGTATGTGATTATGGCAGTAGAAAATGAACCAAAATTCTTAGCGAATAATAAGAATATGGAGATAGCATGTAAACGGGAGTGAAAAGCTTGCTCTTGACATCTAAACATCATAATGCGATTAAGTCCTTACTCTGAATATTGGAAATAATCACATTATTAGTGCACATGTAAATGTGGTCACTGATTCTGGACTGCTGAGCAGACATTGTACAGTGTGAGCAATAAATATCATGAATTTTGTTCTAATTATTTGTGTTATGCTGATTTTTCATTTAGACTCTCTTCAAGGGAATCAGAGGTGTGTTGTTGGTATTCGCTCTGCTTGACTTTATCATCTCCATTTATTTGTCATCATTTGCCTGTAAAGCCACGGCCTGCTGTTGTCCTCCTCAGGTAAGTAATGAACAAATCAGAAGTGCTCAAACTTGTAGGCTTTTGCCTGGTGAACTGGCAAAGGCTTTAAGGGGTAACTCCACCCCAAAATGAAAATCTTGTTATTAATCACTCACTCCCATGGCGTTCCAAACCCGTAAAAGCTTTGTTCATTTTTGTAACATAATTTAAGATATTTTGGATGAAAACCAGGAGGCCATCAAATTATGTCCATCTGCCATCAAATTATGAAGTAAAATGACAAATGAATTATGCCCTAATTAGTAATATTTAGTCATTTGTCAGGTTTTTGTCATTTAAGCACTCTTTCTTGTAAAACTATTTTCTTATGCATCCCTAATTTATGTTTCTTTTTTCTAAAGGGCCAGTTTGCTCAGTTTTCATTACCACAGTCCTCTGATTTCAGGCCTGTTCGTTTTCTTAACAACTCAGAGGTAAGAGAAGCTTGTAACTCAAGATTAGTTGGACTTTGAGTAAAATGTAAAAAAAAAATGTAAAAATGTAAATGTAGTGCAATTAAACCATTAATATAATAGTTTATGCATTTAATTTTTGACACTTTCGTTAAAAATGGTTTGAAAGTGAAAACCTGTATCTAGACCGTAAATCATGCTTTTTACAGTAATTTTACAGTTACCACTGCCACAGGGAGTGTGATTTCACCAAGTAAAAGATGTGGATTCAGATTTGAGGGATAATGTTTCAGGAAATATCTGTTTTAGGCTTATGATCAGGGTTAGGTGCTTCTACAGCCTTGTTAAGCAGCTGTCATTTACCACTGATTTTAAGAATTCATTTTGGGTAGGTGTAGGAATTGGGTTTATATTTATATTTAAGTTTATATTTTTGGATCGTAATTTTGATCCAGGATCATGTCTTAATTGGCAAAATCAAAGCGACGCAAAATATTTTATGTCAGTCATCAAATACTGAACTCGATTACTATAGATCCAAAACAGTCTGACCACAAAGAGGTCTGAGACACCATTAATGCTTAAGTGGACCAAAAAAGAAGGATGTGAGTGCTCTTTCAAGAACTCTAATACTGTGAACAAAAAGAAAACTGGCTCCTTTTTCACTTGGTCCACTTAAAGGTGTCTGGGATCAGTTCTTTTAAAGACCTAACTGTAAAAAACACACCCAAATCTGTGATAAATGAGGCTCCATGTATTGGAAATGTGTGAAGCAGTACGCAATGAGTGCAATAATTGTTACATAAAATTATCAATAAATCAGAAATCAAGCAAAGAAGCTGATCATATAATGTTTGTTTTTTTTCTCACTCAGATACCTGAGTCCAGCAGCTCTTCCATTCATCACCCACCTGCAGACACTCCTCCACAATACAGTGAAAGAAAATAAATATACTTAAGTGGACAGTATTCCCTTATGAAACAAAAACATGTTTTCCAAAACATATGGCAATATATTAAATAACACAATACATATGGGATACAATTAAGGCAATAATGCGATAATGAACTTGATATTGCGTATCTTGTCAGTGAAATACAGCTCTGTGTAGTAAATGCTGCTCCACCTGAAAGCAGATGGAGGTTTACTTATTACTAAGAGATACCAAGGTAGGATATTCTGGATAATTTATTGGAAACCTTTTTTGTTCTGAGTGAATAACTATATTATCACTAATGATGAACCAGCCATGTAAGTTTTCTCCTTACGAAATTTGTGTATAAAACATCACTAAAATGTTATTTGTCACTTCCCTAACATGTTTACTACTTTTGCAAACACTGATCAATACAAAACTGTAATGATATGAGAAACGGTTTATATTAATTGTTCATCTGGTTTATTAGCTTACCTCACTTCTTATCTGACAAGTCGTCAGGGTTTGAGCACATTTTCTTATCTAATTGATGAATTTGTTTATTAAGTTTATTTCTAGACCCCTGATAAGAGATAACACATCCTCTTAAAAAGGCTTTCAATGTTTCCCAGAGTAATCCTGGTCAAACTTTAGGGGTGTCATTATTCTCAAAAAATATCTCCAATTGTATAAGTCTAGGATCCATTCTCCACATAAGATGCGATTAAATTAAATTGTTAAGGACAAGTACAAATGTGATAGGAGCATGATCTGAGATTAGTATATCATGAATCTTATTATCAATGACACTGGAAATTAATTGATTTTCTACCAAAAAGTAATCAATACGTGTGTATACCTTATGGACCTGTGAGTGGAAGGATGTCACACCATGATATTCACCTGACCCAGGATCAGCAGTCACGGTCACCTGATTACTAACACCTGTCCGTCATCAGCCACACACTACCAGAACTCACCCAAACAGAGACTCAGTGGCTGAGCTCAAGGTTAGACGCTTGCTCTATCCTCACCCAGTTCTACTCACCTGTCGGATTGTTGTGCTCCTTCCGTCTGGGACTTCTATGTGCTGAGAAACGTAACAAAAGAGACTCTGTGGAACTTGTTCTAAAGACTGAGTATACTTACCCTGTTTACTTACCTGTTTGACTCTGCCTCACCACCCTCTGTCTGAAATATATTTACCTGTTCACCTACCAGCGGAGATCTTATGTTGATTATGTTCAGTATTGCTCACCTTACTTTCTTATGATTCCGCTGAGGATTGATATTCATTTTGTGCACAATAAAGACTCTTGTTGAACTATAACCTTCTTGTCTGTATTCCCTGAGCATAAGAGAAGCTCAGCCCCGCAAAAAGGAAAGGATGGGATGGGAGGAAACGGCAGCAAACACTGAGACATACTCTACATTTCTTCAAATACTACAAGAATTTCGAAATACAGCCCCCGCTGCCGCCTGTTCTGTACCCAGACCACAATCCTTCTCAGGCGATCAATCATCTTTTGAAGGTTTTCTGTTACAATGCTCATTATTCTTTGAAGCACAACCTGATCGTTTCATTACAGATCGCAGCATGATCGCTCTGATCATCACCCTGCTCGCAGGAAGAGTGCTACAGTGGGCAGAGGCACTGTGGAATTCTGAAAGCCCTCATCTCTCCTCTTTGTCACTGTTTCTCCAACAGTTCCATTTAGTCTTTTGGACAGCCTACCTCGTCACTCACCGCACATGAAGAGCTGCTACAACTTCGCCAAGGCGATCTCCCTATGCATGAATATATTCTCAGTTTTCGGACTCTGTCCTTAAATAAGTGGCTGGAATTAAATCGCATTACTCGCAGTGTTTCGACGAGGTTTAAATCACGGCATTCGCCAACAAATGGCTATATATGACGATCATGTGGGACTTGATGCCTTCTTAAAACGAGCTACTACAATCTCACAACATTTAGCTGCCTGTGAAACACCCTTCACCCTGACAACCTCACCTAGTAACACTGAGGAACCTATGCAGACAGATTCATATTGATTATCTGAGATAGCTTTTGTTGTAGAGGTTGATGCAGCGACCACAGGCGTCCGAGCCACCCTCTCGCAATGGCACAGTCATCCAGCCACGCTACATCCCTGTGCCTATTTTTCCAAGAAGCTGTGAGTCGCCAAACAAAACTATGACGTGGGAAATCAGGAACTCTCCAAAGAGATTTATTAGAATCTGTTCATGCTTCTCCAGGGTCTGGGCATCCAGGAGGTAAATGCACTCTCGCTCTGAGATGTATGTGAAGGGATGCTCCGTCTGTGCCATGTCCACAACACCCCATCGTCTTCCAGAGGGTAAGCTAGTACCACTACCCATTCCAGAATGACCCTTGTCACACATAGCTGTTGATTTCGCCACTGACTTACCCAACTCCGATGGTTTTACTACAATACTGGTAGTAGTTGATCGATTTTCTAAGACTTGTAAATTGTTACCATTACCGAGTCTACCTACAGCTATGAATACTGCTCAACTCCTGTTCTCACAAATCTTCAGACACTTCGGTATCCCAGAGGATATTGTGTCATATAGAGGAACCCAATTTACCTCGCGTGTCTGGAAGGAGTTTTTTCGACTGCTGGGTGTGTCTGTTAGTCTGTCTTCAGGTTACCACCCACAGACAAATGGCCAGACAGAGCAGAAGATCCAAGAAATATCCATATCCATGACCATCAGGAGATCTGGAACCAGTATCTGCCGTAGGCTAAGTATGCACAAAAATTAACTCAGACAAGACACCACGGGTATAACACCGTTCCAATGTGTGTTAGGGTATCAAACTCCACTGTTCCCTTGGAACGAAGACCCCCTCCTCAGTCCCGGCAGTGGACTACTGGTTCCGAGAGAGCGAGAGGGTCTGGGAGTCAGCTCACGTACACCTTCAATGAGCGGTCAAGAGGCATATGAGATGGGCTGATGCACGCCGCTCTCCGACTCCAGCATATCAGCCGGGCGAACTGATGTGGTTATCTACTAAGGATATCCGGCTTAAGTCCAAAATACATTGGACCATTCCCCATCATCAGACAAATTAACGAAGTCACTTATAAGCTGAAACTCCCTGCACACTACAGGATTGAACCCACCTTCCATGTGTCACTACTAAAACGCCATATTGATCCCATGTTTCCTCCTTCCACAGACCACCCGTAGCCCCCTCCTCCACCCGAAGAGAACCGCTGAGAACATCTATCGAGTCCAATCTATCCTCGACTCCCGGCGGCGCAACGGGCGGCTCCAGTACCTTATAGAACGGGAGGGTTACGGCCCGGAGGAGAGAAGCTGGGTAAACAGGGACGATATACTTGATCCATCCTTGACTGCCGAATCCCATCTAGCACATCCTACCTGTCCTGCCCCTAGAGGTCGTGGCCGCTCTCGCCGTCGGGTTCGAGCATCAGGAGTGGCTCGTGGAGGAGGGGGTAATGTCACACCATCACATTCACCTGACCCAGGATCAGCAGTCACGAAGAGAACACAGCAGTTTCTAAGTTTGCCAGTTTTGAAGCATGCTCATCCACCATGATTTTAACCGCCGAAATCGCAGAGCTGGCCTTGTATGCTTTCTCTCCAGTGTGGATCCTCTTGTGTGTTTTCAGATTTCCTAATTGATTG
>JAUYWG010000034.1:17138255-17157135 GCA_034779775.1 Enteromius afrohamiltoni | reverse complement strand
AATCTCTTGTCACAGTGTGAACACTTGTATGCTTTCTCTCCAGTGTGGATCCTCTTGTGTTTTTTCAGATTTCCTAATTGATTGAATCTCTTGTCACAGTGTGAACACTTGTATGCTTTCTCTCCAGTGTGGATCCTCTTGTGTTTTTTCAGATTTCCTAAATGATTGAATCTCTGATCACATGAGTATGGTTTCTCTCCAGTGTGGATCCTCATGTGCATCTCAAGACTGTGTTTGTTTATCAAAGTCTTTCCACACTGAGAGCAGGTGAAAGATTTCTCATCTCTTTTCAGTAAAGAAGTATTTTCAGTCTGTGAGTGAGTTTTTTCTCCAGTTTTGACATGATGTTTCTTCTCCGTTAGTTCTGAAATTTAAGTAACGATATAAATAAATAATGTGAAGTTACAGCTATATCAGATTTTTACCAAATTTACTAAATAAGGTACAATTATTTAGATTCAAATAATAATAAAAGTGATAAATATTGGCCTATGTCATGAATATTAACATACTATACTACAAATAAATCACTAGTTAATAAATAAATAAAACTAGCCAGTATTTTTCACTCAACACAATTTCCATTTTGAGTTTCAAATGTTCTCTTTAAGTTATTTTTCTGCAATGAACACCAAATCTGAAGAATTTATTGTTCTTCAGAATAAACACCAACCTGTTTGTTCTTCAGTGTGCTTCATTCTGCAGGGTTCTGGATCTCTTATGTTCTCTTTGTCCTTCAATAAACTCTGTCCCTGTAGATTTCTCTTCTCTGCTCTGATGCTCGTCTTCACTTGTAGACTGATGAGAATATTCCAGCATTTATTGATAAACTGCAGTGGGAGGAGCTTCACTGAAGGAGTGATTGTTGTGGGAGGGGCTTCATTGAAGGTGTGAATATTCTAGGAGGATTGACAGAATGCAGCTATGTAACCAACAGAAATAGGTGTTTCCATAATCCCATATGAATTTGAATGTTTGTTCATTGGTAATTACTTTTGTTTTGGTTTAAACAGTTTAACACAGTGTTTTAACACAAATAAAGGACATTTGTTTGTTGTAGAGTTGTATCTTGATATATATCTCAATAGTGACTGCATAGTTTAAGTTTGATTTAGAAGAATTAAATGAAGTTTAACTGCTAGTTTACAGGTGATCTGTAAGTAACAGTAAACATTTTTTGTTACAAACACACTCAAAAAAAAAAAAAAACAACTTTCACTATTGTCAATTTTACTACACCCACCGTTGTTCACAGTACACAAAAAATGAAAGTAACTAAATGAACAAAAGAACTATGTTATTTCTACAAATTTGTTGTACTGTAGGGTTTAATAAGGGTTTGATTGGACAACTTAACATTGTAAAGTAAAACGCAAAACTCCATGAAAATTGATCTTTGCTGTAAACACTATACAGAATTCAGATGATGGGGATTGCAGTGCCTGCACAGTTTGGTATCCAAGGAAATGAAAAGGCAGATAAAGAGGCAAAAGAAGCGGTTAAAAACAGTGACATCAATTTAATGGTTCATTTAAGTAAATATGAAATCAAGAGTATTATTAGGAAAAGACTGAAGGACAGTTGGCAAAAAGAATGGGATAAAGAGAAAAAAGATGGAAAAGAAACAGAAGAGATGAAGTAGTAGTATCAAGGTTGAGATTTGGACACACACTCAAGTTATTTTGCAAAATAACTTGAGAAATGAATGTTATAATATTATTTTTCAGTTTCTCAAAATAAAGATTTTGTGGGAGAGAATATAAATAAATAAATATTAAGAGATAAAAAAGGGAATTAAATAAATAAAGAATGGGGAAGGGAGGCAATCATATTGATCCACACTCCATACCAGTGGTGGCAGTAATACACCATTTTGTTGTTTGTCAACCGCCAATAAAATACCAACAAGAAGAATTGATCTTTGCGGATACCGTATTCTCACTTGGAGGCTGAGCAACGGAACAGAACGGAGGAAAGCTTGAAAAGGAGAAGGTTTCGTCTGGTATGAATATTTCATAGTTCTTTACAATCCTGTTAAATACCGCCAGAAAATAGTGATGTGGCTGTTCACAAAGTTATGTTAATTTAAGTTATTGGTGTATTTCGGAGTTGTAGCGTTTATTGTTTTTATGCAGTGATGCTACCGTGCGTTACTCAAGGCATGTGGCAGTGCAAGAACTGCAAAATAACAGTCTTTACTAGACTGCAGTTGTTTAAACACTATATATTTACATTTATTCCTTTAGCAGACGCTTTTATCCAAAGCGAAAAAACAACAAGCAATTAGTCATACAGAGGCAAAAACAACTTTTTTTATTATATAAAAAAATAACGCTATACATAGCAAGCTTTTATAGTAAAAAGTTAAGTTCTAGGTACAACGCACATTATTGATCTTTTGAATTGGAACCGCATCCCAGGTATTTTTCATTTATGCAGTGAATTGGCAAATCATTATACTCTCTGTTATTATAACATTCGTGATATCCATATACATGCTGCGTAATCCTTTTTCCCCCTCTCTTTTAGAGTGATGGATCAAACAGAAAAAATGACTGGGTTTGATTGACCAGCTTAACATTGCTGAGTAAAATACAGAACCTCATACAATTTGATCTTTGCAGATACTGTAACTTAGCTGTACACTTGGAGGTGGAGCAACAGAATGGAACGGAAGGTAGAAGAAAGTGCGACGCACAAACCACTGAGGAGCAGATGGTGACATTGTCAGGTATAAATATCACACTGCGGAACAGAAAAGACCAAGCTTGCCATTTCAGCCAGATTTTACTGGCCTGGAATGGGGGTGGACATTGATAAATGGGTAAATATTAAATTCTTTTCAAATTTGCCATGAGATACAAATAGATTATTTTTGAATGCATATCTTATGTGCTTCTTTCTAAATATCAGGTTCTGCAGTGTGTCCGGTGCCAGTTAAGCAGGCCATCCATCAAACAGGAGCCCAAGTACATCCCAATATGTGTATGTAAGCTCATTCACAGGCATTCATAGAGAATGTGTGACAGATTACGGTCACATAATTGAAATGTATTTTTTGTGCTCTTTTAATTTTTAAGGTGGACAAGCCTCTGGAACTGCTGGGTATGGACCTTGTGGGTAAAGTCACCAATGAATACATTTGTGTCCTGGTTGACTATTACACAAAATGGACCGAGGCATATGCAATACCAAATAAATCTGCTCCAGTTGTCCGGGTTTGGTGCACAGAGGGTACTCACTGACCAAGGCACTGAGTTTGTGAACCAGGTTTGTAGCGTGCTGAATGAACCACATTTTGTATGCATGAAACCTTACGCATGTTTTTGCAGATCAATAGAGAACTCTGCGCCTTCCTCAGTGTGGAAAGAAGCTTCTGTGCCCCATACCATCCTCAAACTAATGGGCCGGTTGAAAAACTAAATGGAACAATTCAGAGGTAAACCTTTTAAGAAGTGGCTTTGTGGGAATACAATTTTCATCAATAATATTAGGTATCTTTCAAGTGTACACTGATAACTTACAACTCCTCTTGGTTCTAACTGTAGAGCCTCGTGTAAGCTTGTTGATTCACGGCCTGAAAACTGGGATGAGTACCTAGATGCAGTTATGTTTGGTTCAAAACCCAGCTGACAACTGTCACAATCAGAGATCAAGGAAACGTTTGGATTCATGTGCTGGTTGTTTTAATGGAGCATACTGATGCAGAAACAGACAAACAGGATTGTATACCGGCTAACAGGTGTATCACAGGTGAGGCAGAAGGGTAATCAAAGTCTGTGCTGAGTCCGGGCGAGGCGTAAACTATATCCAGGCCAGAGAGACGAGAGCGATGGTCCAGAGCAAGCAAAGTCGGCAATGGTAAATCCTCAAACCGGGAAACAGAACAGGAAACAGGAATTAAGCGATGCTAGACACAGACTACCTCTAGGCAGTATAATGAATCGGCACCCATACGGACAGATGAGGGGATATAAATACACAGACAAATTATCAGACTGGGCGGAGCTTGTAGTGAGCAACCATGACAACCAATGAATGGGCAGCGACAAGGGTTTATAGAATAGAAAGTTCGCCATAGAAAGGGAGACGAACATAAACAAAGTTCCCTGGAAGCTGGAGTGCCATCCAGTGGCCAGGGTTGACTCCTCCAGCTGCTCATCACAACAACTAGGTTCTTCCCATTTTTCTTAATGTTTGGCATGGAGGCCTGATATCCTTAAATTCATGTTTCAGTTACAAACTGATTGCATAATTTCAATGTTCTATATTTTGTAAAGGTCAACAGTACAGTGCAATCGATTAAAGCAGAGGACACTGTGTCATCAAGTTATCAATATATTATCATTATTAGTCACTTCCACATGCATAACACAGATAGGAGATTTTCTAGTGTCATACAAGTACGTGTTTACAATATAAACTCATATTTACAATACGTCTGTGCACGTACTCTGTATTATTCTCCATCGCACTGAGAACTGAACGGCACCTGCGTGTCCCTGTGCGTGGTGCTGTTGAGGGCAAGCGTGATGCATGCCTAAAAAATATATATATATATACATTGTCCAAATGGGCAATAGATCTACACACAATAGCCTATGTGTCTGTATCCACTGATGGCCCATAGAATGCATAAATATCTGCTGATGGGCTGTAGACTGCATGCATTTACGGCATTTTAACCATTTACACCTCGTTTGTTACGTTACACAGAAGACGGGTATTTGTAAACAAGGCAGTATTTTGAATAGCTAAAACTACCACGGACTTGAAACACATGATAAACACACCTATATTCATGACTGTGTCGTTCATTAGCCAAAACAAAGTGAAATATGTTTCAAATTAATTTATAGCAGTAACAGTTACACAGAACCAGTAAACGTGTTCAGGTTTTGACACAAAAACACGCAAACTAATACAAAAACAAACAGTACTTACTCAGGAGAGTGATTGATCCGTGTCTGCACCAGTTAGCACGCCGCACCTTGAGGTAAACTGTTATGTCATAATGCGTCTTTGCTGAAGTAAGCAAGTAGCTGTGTTTCCTCTGTTCTTCCACGTTGAGCACACAAGATGTTGTGGGCGTGTACATGTCGCGCGTGTCTCACATGGAGATTGAAATGACAACGCGAACGTAGCTCGTGGGCGTGGTCACATTAAAATTAATGAGATCACATTGAGAATCTAGACATAGTGTGGGTTTCAGACTGATAACTTTATCAAACAATATTCTGTTGCAACATGCACATATTCAAAAGTAGACACTTCAAGCTTTCTATAGATATGTGTTTCATGTATGTGTGTCATGTTTTCGCGGAGTTTCAGTTCATTTTAGTGACGGCTTTTTATAAAGAGTTCACAGAGAGATAAAAGAAAGACACACTGCACACTGTTTATTTTCCTTATTTTGCAAAAGCACAAACTTTTGCTGTTATTGTTATTGTACTCAAAAAAAGTAGACACCTAACAGTTTCGAATGGTGTATAACACTTACTTGTGTGACCAAAGTCAACAGAGTTATATTAATGTCTTTTACACTGACAAGAAAAAAAAGACCCAAATCACGCCGGCGTGATCCTCGCCCTATTAGTGTTAACGAAAAGTTGACTAGGGAGTCCGATAGCAGCCGTGAGAATGTTCAGCCTGCCATATTTGAGAACCTGCAGTAGTGGCTCAGGACCAAGGAGAGCTCCCTGGTGTATTACCCAGGTTTAACGTTCAAGGTCTTCCGACTATGTGTGCGAGCCTTAGCGATGTAGAGAATCCCATGGCTTCTGAAAATGGGCCCGTTTTTTTAAGCGTCTGTTCGCCAGCTAAACGTGGACGATGGATGCGCTCACCAGTTTGAAAACAGCCCGCGGCCTGTGGACGGGCCACCATCTCACCTGGCACAGCAAAAAAGTGATGAAGCAGATTTAAAGATAGAGTGACGATGTAGTGACAAACCTCTTCACGAGTCAGTAGATCGTACAATGTCTCCAGCTCTTCCAGCTCCCTAAACGGTGAAGAAGCTGGTAGCTATGATACAGTAGAGGCTGTACAAAATTCCCCCGTTAGTTCTGCTCCCGGAAGTTCTTATGTGAGTGCACCAAAATGGTGTCCGCTTACTGTGAATAGTCCCATAATGGCCGGGCCAAGTTTCAGGCCTGAGAGATCCTCGAGGTGGTCGAAAGGAAAACGTTCCCGTAAGGAAAGTTCTCCTCTCACAGGCAGCGGGCATGATTTTTCGCCCCTGCCCACAGATGTGGAAATTGAAGGTGTGGCCCCTGAGAGGGCACAGCTTTTAGAAGGCGGTCTCCCAGAAAGCGTGGTAGAGACCGTTCTCCACTCTAGAGCCCCCTCTACGAGGAAAGAGTATGAACTGAAGTGGAAGTTCTTCACTTCATGGTGTAGAAATCACCAGCATGACCCGGCTAACTGCCCAGTTGGTACAGTTCTTGAGTATCTGCAGGCTAGATTTTCCACAGGGGTGTCCCACTCTACTCTCAAAGTACGCTTCCTACGTGGTGATTTGAGGTTGAGACCTCCTGTACGCTTTCGTGTCCCCACGTGGGACTTGGCAGTGGTGTTAGAGGCTCTGTGTAAACCACCTTTTGAGCCCATAGAGGAGATTCATTGGACGTTGGTACAGCAGATTCAGAGCTGTCACGCATGTAGGTGTTCTTCAGACGCAGTGTTCGTTCCAGGGTTATATTCATGACCAATACGTTTTCATTTATTTATTTATTGTGAACAAAAGGTGACCATCAGGAATTTTTGTGTTTTGTTTTCTACACGATTTACAGAAGAAACCCACTAAAATGTTTGAGTTATATATATCAATATATCTGTCGGGGAATGTGGTGTGAGTTGTGCCAGTTTTTACTCAAAGTGACTTTAAAGTGAGGCCATGACAACTTAAGAGTGTACATACCTGTATTTCAGGATGTGGTGAAACTTTGGATCTGAAATAAATTGTTTATGAAATATAGCTATTTGGAAAAAGTGATCTCATGCTGCAGGGTAAGTTGTGCTTTGGGAAGAATACGTTGGGGTAAATTACGCCAGGGATTTCTGAAGTAAAACATTTTAATGATAAGAGAAATTCAAAACAAAATTATTAATTTAAGTCCTGTTTTGTAGTTTTTGGGAAAACACACAAAACTTAGACACACAATATATGTGAGTGGCCAATAGAGGTCGCTAGAGGCTTTTACACGGCCCAGTCAATCACGTGATTAGTTTTGATGGAAACCTGTAGAGCTCATCAGAAGTTCATCAATCTCAGAACCTCAGTGATGTGTCAGTTCATTCAGGTTGGTAAACCTGGTATCATGCCTTGCAGCATTATTTGTTAAGTTTCTCTGTCTTATGTTTACACCTTTGTGTGCTATTTAGCCTAGTTTATGGCTAATTTAAACAGGTGTGCTAATATAAGATCACAATACTAGTCATGATCTGCATTCACAATCAACAATAACACAATAAACCCTCACACGGTTTTAACGGATAAATTAAAAGGGATTTTTTTATGGGAGGGCTGTGGCCACATCATGAATATATATACTTCCTCAGAGCAGAGAAATTATAAATATGCCTTTCAAATCAGATTGTGTGGAACAGTGATGTTGGCATGATCATTGTTTGCAAAAAAAAAAAGTCCAATGGAAATATGATTCTATAAAAAAACTTTCCATTAAAATCTCACATTTCTTCATTCTGGTCCTCTTGGGTTATTTCACTATAATCATAACCATAAACACATCTTGCACACCTTTGAATGTTTGCATATGAGAGAAAACGGTGATCAATTGTTTTGGATGAAGGACTCTTTCAAGCGTTTCCCATCAATGGTTGTTCAAAAATTTGAGTTTAAGAAATAAAACCCAAAAAAAGAGAAGTTACATGAGTTTAAAGTGAGTTCTGTTCGGTGTAGCATATTTCTGTAACTCGAGTTGTTTCAGGACTTGGATGCATTTCCATCCTGTCTGTGGGTCAATGTTGATGTATATCTGATTTTACCAAGAAAGTGTTACCAATACATATATATCCTTGAAACTCTATCTCCAATCACAGTGAAGCTACAACTATAAAGCTATAAATATTTGACCACTATGATAATACTTGCAGTGACACTAATACTTTTATTTCCTTTGAACCGAATCTTTGAAAATGTTTGGTGCAACTGAAACTGATATTGACATTTCAAGAAGCCCATTACATCCATATAGGTGTGTGTGTGTGTACAGGACCTGTATCAACTCTGCATATGCCTCTGCATTTTTGTCTATACTCAAGACATACGTTTACTCTTTCACACACAGACTGGTACATGCACTTTTACTGAATCAAACTCATGTGTGCAGAGTCCCATGACATTCTGTGGCTGGTAGAAACACATAAAAAAGAAAAATACATAAAATACAAATACAATTGAGAGCATACATGAGAGAGAACGAGAGGATGTGATAATGAGGGAGTGCTATAGTGACAAACAAGGGGGCAAAGACACAAGGGAACCGACATTTCCAACATAAAGGTCCACAGCTGACTAGACAGAGGAACATTGACAGTCCCTGATGGAGCTCGAGGGCACCCCATCTGGGCAACGTAACAATTACTTGTAAAATACAGTGCACTTTTAAAGATTATTTTTCATAAGTATCATCATATAGCCATATGTGGCCTATGAATATGCTAGTTTCTCATTTCTATTTTTTTTTGTTTATATTGCATTATATTTTCAATATATATATTTTTTGTTTCAGAAGGGAATACCGTTCACTTATTCATATTGTTTGCTTTCAGTGTATAATGGAGGAGTGTCTGCAGATGGCTGATGACTGGAAGAGCTGTTGAACACCGGTATCTACAAGACAAAGAAAAAAAAACCCACTAAGATCAGCTTGATTGCTTATTCACTGATAATGTTATGTAACAATTTTTAAGTGCTTTACACATTTCTAATACATGGGCCTCATTTACAAAGTGTGTGTACACTTAAATCCACACCAGCGCTTATATTCTTAAAACTGTCTTTGAAAAGTGGAAAAGTGTTAGCGTGACGTCAGGGTCTGAGAACATGTACATCGTTTTTTCTTGTCAGAGGACAAGTTTTTGTCCTGAAAAGTCTACAGGATTCTGGAAATTTAAGCTGTTCTTGCAGCTCTCTGTTCTCGATGAAAGGATTTGAACGATGACTGCTGATCTTTTATATGTTAATGACATTCATTAATAGTCATTTACGAGGCTGAGAGCTGAAAACATTCAGTTTTGTGCAAGTTCAAGATCATTTACAATTCATAGATTTGACTTCAGAAAGAGGAGTTTCGAAGATCGTAAGATCAGATTTAGGATGCTTTCTGAGCTCATGTATTCTCAACAGTACATTTTATTTATGTGTCACTTTTTTAAACCATTTTACTCGAAGTCTAACTAATCTAATCTTGGGTTACAAGCTTCTCTTACGTCTGGTCTGTTGAGATCCTGGAAACGAACGGCCGTGAAATCAGAAGACTGTGAAACCTGAGCAAACTGCACCTGTGGAAAAAATGCACATGTAATGTTTAGGATTAGGGATGCGTAAGAAACTAGTTTAATCCCTTAACTGCCACCTATTTTTATTTCACTATATAAGAGCTAAATCCTAATGGATCAATCCTAATGACAAACTATATATCACTGGAAAGGTCTAAGGCAACCCTAGCCCCGCCCCTGCGTTTAATTGCGTTAAATATTTTTAATGTATTAAAAAAAAAGAACTGCACGTTGTAGCTGCCATCAGATGCAACTCATTTATTTAATTCATAACATTATAAGGTCAATACTTAAAAGGTTCAGTAGAATAATCATTAGAATACATTTTATTTTGCTGATACATGTTAATGTAATCATGGAGACAGGAACACACGGCTCCAATTCCAGCTTCTATTTCAGGGTGGTCGTACAGGCTGGGTCAGAACGAGTAAACAGGTACAATAAGGGCTAGGAACTATCAGGAACTATCAACTGTATTTTTGTTTCACTCGGGAGTTCTTTAATTTCGGGGCACTTCATGAGGTGCTGCATTAGTTACACATCATTAAGAGAGGTAAGAAGTTAAAAGATGTAAGAAGAACTGAAGAAGCCCTAGGTTTAAGTCAGAGAGGCCAATGAGGTATGTGTTAACATGTTTTGCTGTATGTGTGTAAGTTACGTAACTGCCTGTTAATGTATAATTAGTCAATTAAGTGTATTTCTGTACATGTTGAACATGCACTTTATTTTCTTTTTATGTATTTTTGATTTATTATGTGTACTTTTAGAAGGTTAAGTTAAATATCTATTTTATAGTTCTGTAACAAAAGAATGTAACATTGAACTCGAGAGAAGTTTGATCACTCCTTTGATTTGGCTCATTACTCACCGGAGGAGGACAACAGCAGGGGTCGGTTTTACAGGCAAATGCTGACAGACAAATGGAGATGAAGAACTCAAGCACAGCGAATACCAACAACTCAATCCTGATTCCCGTGAAGAGAATCTGAGAGAAAAATTAACATAAACAAAACGAATAGCTGACATGCACACGTCTGCTCAGTAGAAAAATATATCAGTTTTTAGGTTAATATTGTGGCGGGAACGATCAGCGTTTTCTATTTTGACCAAAAACCGAAAATGCAATTTAGGTGCATTCCTAGTGATTATAAAAGTTGAAGACATACCTCATGTTTTCTCTCTAAATGATCACAGGTATAAAACAAGCAGTGCGTGCCTCTTCCTGCAGACAACTCCACTGAAATAAAAATAATGGCAAGTCCTGCGGTTATAGCACTGAAAATGTTCATTCCCATCAAAGCTTTCACCTATAGACAGAAAAACAACGTTACAGATTTGTAAAAACTTTAAAGCGCTGTGTTAACACGTTAATGTAGATGAAAAAGTACATGGAGTGTGATAAAACTACAATATACTTCACATAATTAATGAAACGGCTGTCATCAGGGTCCAAGTACCAGATAATAATATTTTTTAAATATAATGTGTTTTTTTTACAGCAATGTTCAGTTAATCTTCTTAAGAGTTTTTTTTAGCTTACAGTGCTTGGACCCCTAAAAGTGTGGAACATACCAAACACATATTGAAGGGTGAATTAATATAGTCTTCTGCAGCAATGCTGAGCGAGCCTGCGGTAATGTACTGAGAAGAGAGAGAAAGCCCAGAATTAACGCTTGGATTGGAAGATGTAGCTTGTATTATAAAAAAGAGAACATTTAATTATATAATAGTTTCTTACGATGAGAGATCCCCATATAGGAATACCAGAACCGACAAAGACATAATCTACATTAACTAAAGTGCACATGATGCCAGAAAGGAGAGTCAGCAGACCGATCATAATCTGGACCGTCTGTGAGAGACAAACACAACACAGAAAGAGTACAACAAGAGAGTCTTTCATAAATTGGGAACAAAATACAATGTACATTTATGGCAGCTGTAGTTATGGACTTATGATTGCCTTATGTGCAAGACTAGATTACTTTATATTATTTAATAGTTTGCAACTCCTACAACGTTCTTCTCTGTGACTGATTTACTGTAAAGCTGACTGTTTATTCTGTAATTGATAAACCTGATATCATACTGATGCGTTTCCTGCAGCTTCACCAAAACATTTTTTTATAACAAATTATTTCTGCATTTATTTGCTTACCATTGACATACACATAGAAAGTGTTTATGAGACTTGTCTCACCCCAAGGGCTTTTGGTTGTCCTTCCAGAATTGCCTGAATTCCTTGAAGAGGTGAAGATCCAGTCACCTGATGTGCATAAACAGGCGCAGGAGCATTGGTCAGCGTCGTAACTGGAGCCGTGTGTGTCACTGGCTGCAGCTGCATAGACATTCTGCTTTCTCAATCTCTAACTGATCTGGACAAAACAATAGTAAATCAAAACATGTAGTTTGAAAAGTATTTAGTTGATACTGTTGAAATGTATTCTTCAAAAGCTTGGAATTGTTTTTATTATATACTAACTTGTTATTAACACTGTAAAGCCTCACTATCGACATGCAACCCCAAAAATTCCCCACTGAAAGAACTAAGTTAGCGTTTATGATTTTTCTACCCATTTACCACCTCACCGGCCATGGGACTGTACCATTGACTTGCTGCATGGAGTTATGCTTCCTAAGGGTAGAGTTTATCCACTGCCCATCTGTCCATCTTCCTCTCCAGCCTCATCCAATTTCTTCTGAGGCCTTGCATTTATTATCGGACACTTGATTCCCAGACCATAAAACATCCGTACACTCTTTCTCTAGTACCGGCAGCACTCGAGGAACCTGCATTTTCTCCAAGTTGGACCTGCAGAGTGCTTATAACCTTGTTCGCATAAGAAACAGAGATTAATGGAAGAGGGCGTTCATCACTCCTACCAGCCATTATGAGTATCACATCATGCCATTTGTACTCTTCTCTGTCTCTGAACAAGGTGTTCTGGGAGCTCCAGCACTGTTTTATAATCATTTATCTAAACAATATCCTCGTTTACTCCCAGAACTATCGCCAACAGGTCATGCAGGTCCTAAAGAGAGTGAGACAATACTGTTCCCTAAACTGGAGAAATGCAAGGCCCATCGCTCCATGGTACAGTTCCTTAGGTACGTTACCAGTTTCAAGGGATGGACCAAGATAAGGTGGGGGCTGTTCGAGAGGACCTTGGCCTTGTTTCCAATATATTAAGGAGTTGCAAAGATTCATCGGTTTTGCCAATTTCTTCTGCCGGTTCATCAAGAATTACAGTCTGTTGACAGCCCCCCTTACTTCTCTCCTTCATGGCAAGCCCAAGTCCCTGTCCTGGAATCCAGTACCCACGACACCTTCCTATGACTCAAAACTGCATTTTGAATGGCCCCTATCCTTCTTTATCCCAACCCAGAGGCTCCATTCGTGGTAGAAGTGGATTATTCAACCACTGGAGTAGAGGCCATACTGTCTCAACTGTACGGTGAGCCTCCTAGCCTCCAACCTTGCGCTTACTACTCAAAAAAGCTGTCCCCGGCAGAACAGAACTAAGACATGGGGAACCAGGAGCTTCTGGCCATCAGGTTGACCTTGGAAGGGTGGCGGCATTGGCTGGAGGGACCTAAACATCTGTTTGTGGTAAATACAGATCACAAGAATCTTCAGGATCTCCGTGTAGATGCCAATCCGCCCACTGGTCGTTATTCTTCACCAGATTCAATTTTTCCATTTATCACACCGACAAACCCTCTGTTTCAGAACCCATCCTCCCTCCAGCCCTCTTTGCCAGTCCAATCCAATCCAATCCAATCCAGTGACCCTAATTATTTTATTTTCTAACAGGAATGCAAAATCAATCAGGAGTTAATGATATTTTAAATTAAAATAATGAGACACTCTATATATTCACATATGATGGAAGGAGGATTCTCTAGTGATCCTTCAATCAATATGATTATGTTATCTAAATTCCAATATTACAGTGATGGTAAACTTCTGCGTTCAGTCTTATAATACACTTATGTGGCTGTTCTGACCTAATAGATAATGTAAATAATAAAGAGTTTTGAGCAAAAACATTGTGTTTTCATCTCATACTGTCACTTGAAATACACATGTGCTGACATTTAAAAAGCCCTGCTTGAATTGACATTTCTGATTTCACTGTTGTTTGTATTGTCATAATTCAGCGTTTTACTTGCTGATGTTTTAATAAAAAATCTTATGATTTTTGGTCTCTGTTGATGATTAAGACCAGTTCATTGTTTTTTTCTGATTCTGTCCCTCTTCTCTCTGAAAATATAACAACTGAGATTGATGTGAAATGTCATTCTACAGAAATATCCACTTTTTGTATGGCAGTATGTTAAAAATATGTATTTTTCTAACATTTAAACGTACACCACAGTTAGATTTCCAGTTACATTACTGACAATATTAAGTTTTTTTAATATATATATATATTACAAAAAAGCTTACTTTAAGAAATTCTATACCCCAGCAGAAACTATTATCTCAGTAATACAATACAGTGTGCAAATTGCAAGCATAGATAAACTGCCTACAATATAAAATTATAGAATATATAAAGACAGTAGTCGTTACGAGCTGCGCCTCTGTGGTTCGTTCTGAACGGCACCAGCGGGAACCTTCTTTGAGTATTAGTTCCACCCGGACCTTTTTCACGCAAACACTCCTACCCGGAACTGTAATCAGTTCCAGGTGTTGCTCATTTCAGTCCCTATTTAAGCGGGCAAACGGTACGGACCCATTGCGAAGTATTCTTAGTTTCCATAACGCAAATGGATCCGAACGACTCAGCCCACTCATTACAGTAGTATTCAGATGCAGAAATGTAATGATTGCAACACACTAATGCTTACTGCATAAGTTAAATACAGATAAATCGGTAACACTTTACAATAAGATGCCATTAGTTAACATTAGTTAATGTATTAACTATCATGAACAAACAATAAACAATGCATTTATTGAACTATTTGTTAATGTTAATGAAAATGCAGTTGCTCATTGTTAGTTCATGTTAGTTTACAGTGTATTTACTACTGTTAACAAACACAACTTGTGATTTTAATAATGTAGTAAATGCTGAAATAAACTTTAGGTAAGATTAATAAATTATGTTAATGTAATGTTTTTAATTACTGTGAACTAATGAAACTTTTTGTAAAGTGTTATGGATTAATCTTTTTTTAACATTATTAAAAAAAAAAAATGTAGATAAATGTGTGTCCATAAATCTTGCATTAACTCTACTAAGCCATATTTTGCCTTTAAGTTGGTGACATTATCTTTCAGATTTGTTTAAGTTACAGAGAATTGTGTCACTTTCACTCACTGATAAGATCTGCCCAGAACTGACACACATCCGGTTTCTTGCTTAATCAGATGTATCTGTTCACTTACATGGAAACAACTTAATGTTCCTCAGAATACTTGCCAAAACTTTTGAACCTCTCTCTCTCTGTCTTTAAGTCTGGTGAAATCAAGAGTGTTGGTTGATTTTATTTTATTTTTTTATTTTTTTAAGTCTGCAAAGGATTTAGACATTTTTGAAAAGAAATTGTGTGTTAATAGAGCTGTTTGCTTTGTTCTTGTTGATTTTTACACCTTTGATGTAATTTATTTATTATAGCTTATGCTGTCTTTGTAATTTATGATGTGATGTAACGTTGGAATTATTGAAACAAATATATTAGCAAAGTGTGGCGTATTGTCATAAAAATACTTGCCAAAACGGGTGTTTTCACACAACTTGCTAAGCACGAAAAAGTATGTTTGTTTTTTTTGTAGTGAGGTCAGATAAATGACAGCAGCAGCCACCAATCGGAACGAGGTATCTCACTATTTAAAGGGTGATTGGATGTTACCTGGGACGCGTCACGTCCTATCTTCCCTCTACCTTTTGTTTGGTGGGTTGCATAACTGGAGTGAGCTCCGGCTGTGTTGCGAGCTGTAAGTAAGCATGCCGTTTGATAGCTCTAAGAGCGAACTTCTCTGTGTACCTCAAGTGGTAATGTGTTTGTTTTTATACAGCGTTTGGTTCAGTGTTCCGGCTGTGTTGCGTGGCGTTGGCTGGTTGCTCTTCAGGTACGATCATTTACCAGGTTTGGGTTTGTTGTAACATCTAGCTAATGTTGGGATGTGCAAATTGATTAGGTATTCCTGCACCCCTGTATATTACGGGGAGAGTTGGCTTTGCTGAACCCTGTACCCTCTTACGTGATTGAGTTGCGTGAGATTTGAACGGTAAGTGTTTGTAACCATAGTTGTTTTAATAAGTTAATTGCCTTTGTATTAATGTCTTTGTCATGTATTGCTTTTAGGAGAATCCCTCTCGTTCCTAGTGGAACTGATATATGAAAGTCTCGGCGCTGTTTATACTGCCGCATTACGTTCTGGAAGACGCTTTTGTTGACTGTGACCGCCATTACAGCTGCCGCGTGGTGCGGCGTTTTTATAGACGCTGCCGTCTCGCCATTGTTTAAGGGACTGCTTGAATCTGTTGCGGTATTGACGTGTCCTGCTTCGCGTGTGTTTAGTTGTATATTTTGTTGATTTGCTTTGTTTGTTTTCTGTTTATGGTCTCAGCCTACCTGGTATTACTGATGTAATGGTAGTGTATGGAAGTTTATTTCTTTATTTTGTTTAGTTTCCTTTAACCCAAATTGGTTGTTTGGATGTTTTTCTTTTGATTGTTGATTTTAACTTTTTTTTTTTTGTCGTCAGTACGGTGCTGATGCTTTGTTTTTTTTTTTTTTATTTAACTATGCTGTATTGTGTATGTCTGTTTCAGGAGCTGAGGTGCTGTGTAAACTAGCTTTCTTGGGTGGTGGTTCCCTTTGACGGTGTGCTGTGCTGCACTTGGAGTGGTTGGCGTGATCTTACAGTGCACGGTGGTGTGAGTGTGAGGAAGTGTGTTGTGGTATAGGCCACGCAAAAGCTCCCGTTCATGAGCCTCAGCTCTTGTGGTTGTTGTTGATTTTGTTTGTGTTTATTTTCTGAAGCAGGCTTTTGGTCTTTTCCTTCCCTCCCAGTGAGCTTTTAAACCATTTGTATTAATAAACTATTAAATTTTGTACCCTTAACTCACGTCTCCTGCTTATTTTACTCTGAGGGACTTGAATCTGTGTGCGTGTGTACGCTAAATCAAGTAGCTTAGTTTTTTCCCTGGTTTACTCCCAGGGTGGCATAGTCGGATATTTAATTAAATTGCTCCCATCCCATCTTTGGTCGCCACATTTTTAATTAAGAAATCATGTTAATAAACACCAGCTCATATCCCAGTTTATTGGTGTTTTCCAGATCCCGTCCCCCTTCTCTCTGAAAATATAACAATTTACTAATATGTCTAGAAATGTATTTCTTTTTCTAACATGTAAACTTACACCACAGCGTTAGATTACCAACTTAATGGTTTGTTTGTTGTTTTGTCACTGTTACATCAGCTGACCAATTTTGACAATATTAAGGTTTTATTTATTTTTTCCAGTGATAGAACGGATCACACAAATCGGAATATTTTTTTCAGATCAGCAAAAGGTTTGCTTTTTATTTATTACGAAAAACTATACTTTCTATACCCCAGCAGAAACTACAAGCTTAACTACTAAAGTCAGTAATACAACAAGGACAATTACAATGCACAAGTACAAATCAAACATTATTGTAAAAAATAAAGTAATAAAGTAAAATATTGTAAATTATTACCTGAGAGAAAGAGAGGAGAAAACCTCAATAAAAAACAAAAACACTTTCCCTTTGTAAATAGCTGTGAATACAAAGTTTTGTGGTGCTTGGAAATCAATTTCATTACTATTAAAAATTGCAACATTTATGGTTCAAGTGCACAAATAACGGTGTAATTGTTCTGTAAAGTCTAGGGACAGAAAATTGACATTTCCATGAAATTACCCAGAATAATAGATTCGAATTCCAAGAATAAATATTTTGTGATGTTTGTGATCCCTGACTCCTTGAGTAAACAACTTTATACCAAAAACACAAACATAAACATTTAATATCATGATATTTAAGCTATGAGAAGGACATACTTACCGATAAACGAGACAGAAGATGTAAGCTTTTGTTCACAGCGGTGAAAAATGTGGTCTTATCACAGGACCAACTCAAATTTAAGTTAGGTTTCGATTTGAGAGAG
Source organism: Enteromius afrohamiltoni (assembly GCA_034779775.1). Classification (NCBI taxonomy): domain Eukaryota; kingdom Metazoa; phylum Chordata; class Actinopteri; order Cypriniformes; family Cyprinidae; genus Enteromius; species Enteromius afrohamiltoni. The sequence continues at coordinate 17,139,460 of JAUYWG010000034.1, read as the reverse complement.
TTGCAGGGTTGCCAGGTTTTCACAGTAAGAGCCTCCAAACTGTAGTAAAAAGTAGACCAGAACTTTCAAAATTGCATTCCAGGGACTTAATATTATGTTAATGGTTGTGCTTCAGTCTGTGGACTTGGCAACACTGGAGAGTCATGTGGTGTTCACATCTGGTGGAAATCTTTCTCAGTAAAACAGAAATCATGTGGAAAAATCACACTTTGGAGTTAATGTAAGTGGAGAATATTACACAAACCACCACTGACCAAAGTTACTGGAGACTTGCAGTGGAAATTATTACATGGTTTTGTTACTATAAATGTAAGCATTATTAATCAATCTGTTTAAAGTAACTGCATAATAAGTTGGCTAATGCCTGAAGTTAAGTAAATCAAACATATATCTTTCTTTTTCCAGTGTAGAAGGATGTCTTCCTATTAATTTATTTTTCGGTTAACCAGTCTATTAGGCTAAAATATATACGTCACAATGATTTGAAAATCATTCCACTTACTTTTTCTGAGGAAACAATATAGTGTTTTGCATTTTAAAAGACATGTTTTGTGGCTGAAAACTCGTATGCGAGGGAGTGACAATGGTCATTAATATTCATTGTGTCACATTCATAATTCAATGCATCAATTAAAGGTATAGAATGAATATTATTTATTATGTGACCCACACTGGTCACCGGGTCGGACCGGCATTGAAGAAGTAGATGTGTAGAATTGCCACAGCATAAGCAGAGACCCTCTTGCAGTCAACGAGTGTGTTCACGAGCAGTGAGATGGTAATTATCTGTATGCATAGGTTCTTTGGTCTGGCTTTTTACAGTTGACGGAATCATAGGACTTTCACATGCAGTCAGATGTTGTGAGACCATAAGTGCTCTTTTCAGGAAGGCATCCAGTTCAACATTGTCCTCATAGATGGCCATTTGAGAGTGGACGTGGATTTAGTCCCCATCGAAACACTGCTAAGAGGGCAGAATCTTTCCAGCCACTTGACATAGCCAAAGTACGAAAGCGGAGGATATACTCATACACGGGAAGATCTCCTTGTTGTAATCGTACCTCATGTAGGAGTTGTAGAAAGACCTGATACGGATGTTGGTGCTGTTGCTTCGTCCTGTTCCATATCACTGTCACACGCACCGGATCACGTGAGGTCACGAGGACCCGGAAGTAACCTCACGCAGGTATATAAACAGGAAGCAG
>JAUYWG010000034.1:17124779-17137535 GCA_034779775.1 Enteromius afrohamiltoni | reverse complement strand
CTTTTGATCTGTCATCTATGTTCTATTACAAATAAAATATTGACATTTGCCATCTCCACACCATTGCATTCAGTTTTATTCACAATTTGTTTAGTGTCCCAACTTTTTTGGAATCCGGTTTGTATTTGATGTCTACAAGATGTATTTTTTTGTGTGTTTGCTCGTCTATAGGACACTTCCTTTTAGATGTCAAATAGATGTCTATTAGATGTCCTTAAGATGTTAATGATTTAGATTGGATATAAAACTGACATCTGAAAGACTGTCAGACATCTGTCAGATGTTTGCATACAGCAGATGATTTCCAGATCAAGAGATCTTAACAGATATCTTACAGAAGATGTGAGGTTTCTGGGATAATACCTCAGAGACAACTTTTTAACATCTGCAAGATGTATTATTTTAGACTCCAGTCCTCGGGGTCCACCTGCTCTGCACATTTTGGATGTGTCTCTTATCTCACACTCAGTTCAGTCCATGGACCTGATGATCTGTCAGATTTTTGTAGACAGCAATGCTTTCCAAAACAAGAGAACTTTAACATCATGCAGAAGACGTGTGCTATCTGGGATGATAACAGTTTTGTGCTGTGTTTTTATGATTTAATCAAGTATGAATGGCACAGGCATGCGACATACCAAACATTCTTATTAGTTGAATTGCTGAAGGTTTTATCATAGTATATGGTTTCATAACAGTATTAAATGACCTCTTAGAAAATTAAATGTCACCCTCTGAACCCTATACAGCTTTTTCTAAAATAAAAAGGTTCATAAAAGCCAGGTTTACACAGTATATGACTATGCCGTATATATTAAAAACAAACCAAATTGTTTCTTTTATAAAATGTTTGTTTAAAAGGAGAAAAAACTCAGTTCCAATTCCAATGTGATTTTTTACAAAGTAAGGTGATGATACTATGTAATGATAGAAACAATTTCAAAATATAACAATTGAATGCTTTTGAAGAATACAACAAAGTATCAACTTAACACACTTTTCAAACTACATGTTTTGATGTACTATGGTTTTGTCCAGGTCAGTTGGAGATTGAGAAAGCAGAATGTCTCAGACTGTCATACCCATGAACTCTTCAACACACATCGTCCAGCTGCAGCCAGCAACACAAACAGCTCCTGTTACGATGCTGACCAGTGCTCCTGCGCCTGTTTATGTACAACAGGTGGCTGGATCTTCACCTCTTCAAGGAATTCAGGCATTTTTGGAAGGACAACCGAAAGCCCTTGGGGTGAGAAATGTCTCATAAACCCTTTTCTGTCTGTATATCACTGTGAGGTAAATAAATAAATGCAGGAAAAAACTCTAAAAAAGGAGCAGTGCACGCTGCAGGAAACACATCAGTATGATATCAGGTTTATCAATTACAGAATAAACAGTCAGCTTTACAGTAAATCAGTCACAGAGAAGAAGTAGTTGTAGGAGTTGCAAACTATTAAATAATATGAAGTAATCCAATCTTGCTTATAGTACAATTACAAGTCCATAACTACAGCTGCCATAAATGTATATTGTTCCCAATTTATAAAAGACTCTCTTGTAGTACTCATACTTTCTGTGTTGTGTTTGTCTCTCACAGACGGTCCAGATCATGATCGGTCTGCTGACTCTCCTGTTAGGCATCGTGTCTTCAGTTTATGCAGAAACTATTTTTGTCATTATTGGTCTTCCTTACTGGGGATCTCTCATCGTAAGAAACTATTATATAATTAAGTGCTCTCTCTTTTATAAAACAAACTACATATTTCAATCCAAGCTTTAATTCTGTTTTTTCTCTCTCTTCTCAGTTCATCATCACAGGCTCACTCAGCATTGCTGCAGAAAACAATATTAATTCCCGCTCCAGTGTGTGTTTGGTCTGTACTACACAACTCTTAGGGGTCCAAGCACTGTTCTAGTACAGAAATAGTTTTCTACGTTTGTTTATAATAATTTCTTCTTTTTCTGCCCTAAAAATATACAGACATCAGTGACCATTATTCATAGAATGGCTGCCACCGGCCAATCAAATTTCAGTAACTAATAACATCAAATCTCAGTGGCTGGGAAACGTGTGTAGCTTTCACTCGAATGTCATTAAAACAAGACATCATAAATCATGCTGTGATTCTAAAGTTTCTACAGTCTTGTATAATTTAACATCAGTTTCTGGGTTCGAGGGGTGGGCCGGAGCTAAAGGGGCCTTGGTAGTTATGATTGACTGGACTTTGCTGTAAACAAATCTGAATCGTTTCACTGTGTTATCTGGTGCTTGGACCCTGTTGACTGCTGCTTAATGAAGGTTTGAAGTTCTTACAAATCTGTAATGTTGTTTTTCTGTCTACAGGTGAAAGCTTCACTGGGAATGAACATTTTCAGTACTATAACTGCAGGACTTGTCATTATTTTTCTTTCACTGGATTTGGCTATGGGACCACACATTTACTGCGGACGTCATGGGTCATATGATTATTCGGGATATCCGAGTTATGACTGCCAGAATTCAATAAAGTATACGTATGTCTTCAACTTTTAAATTCACTAGGGATGCCAAAAACAGGCTATTATCAAAAATCACTCCCAAATGTGTTGCATGTGTATGAAAATTCACAGATGTCTTAAAATCAGGTTCAATGGGTCTTAAAAATGTTTGGTCACATTAGCGCTAAAATGTCTCGAGTCTGATGGACATAATGTCTGTTTCCAAACATTGGACACAAGTACCTTTTTGCATTTAGAAACTGGTTACCGCACAATTCAAAGAAATGTATGTTGATGTAACTAAATAAATGTTTTGATAATAACATAGTTTCAGGAGGATCGCTGGACGAAATTAGCCACCGCTGGCAGCGCATTAGATAATCAAACCCCGTCAAAGCACTATACATATCTCCATTCCCCATTCATTCACATCTCGATTTTGCAAAGTAATTGGGGAGTATGTGGGGAGTAATTAATCAATCAACTAAACAAGAACAAGACAAACCAAATAAGGGCATGGAAGACATGGGAAAAGAAAAAACTCATAGATACAGTAATATCCCCTCTTAACACCGGAAACTGCGGCCTTGACCGTCCTGTATTGGTGCTGACCAATCAGAATCCAGTAATGGAACTAACCGCTCTGACAAACATTTTTTAAATGAAATGAAAGTATGGTACAAATATATCTGAAATTATCATATGACTTCAAGAATGATGATTCAGGACTGCTGAGCAGACATTGTGTTCATTGTTCTTACTATTTTAAATTAAACTATTTCTACATTAACTATATGTTAATTTCTCTCTCAGATTTTCTTCAAGGGAATAAGAGGTGTGTTGCTGGTATTCGCTGTGCTTGAGTTCTTCATCTCCATCTGTCTGTCGGCATTTTCCTGTAAAGCCGACGCCTGTTGTTGTGCTTCTCAGGTGAGTAATGAACCAAATCAGGAGTGATCAAACTTCTCTCGAGTTCAATGTTACATTCTCAAGCAACAAAGTAAACTCAGCACACTTTATGTTCCTAAGAATTAAACGAGGGGGAGTTCATAATTTCCCTACAATTTGTTTTAAGGGTGGTCAGTGCAAGCTTCTTTCAGCTGAAACTAATTTACATTTAGTCTAGGACTAGATTTAAGCCTTTTTTTAAGGCAGATGCCGATATCTCAGAAAGCAGGGTGGCCGATAGCCGATATTATGCTGATATACCTTGATTTAATTTAATTAATATTTAAGAAATTTGAAATATTACAAAATGGCTTAAAACATAAATGTGTGTTATATAACTTTTGTCAGCATTTAATTCACACGGACAGACCGTCACGCAGAGAACAGACAATCAGGATACACACCCCACAGGATCCAACATGTCCTCCAAATAATATGCCTGTATGGGTCGTTTCTTCAATAGTGGGGAAATACGAGCCGTCAGAGCGTATACTACAATTGCGCCCCTATCGACAACAGAACATTTGCATATTAATGTTTTGTACTGTTTTATCGGCAATGTGATTCAGGGTTGGTGTAGCTCAGTTTGTAGAAAGATGCTTTATAAGTTGAGAAGCGATCATGGGTTCAAACCCAGAGAACACAAATCATGCACATTGGGTAGGTTTAGGAGTGAGTTAGTGTTGCCATTTGTACAAATTAAAGCTAGTAAAATATGTTTTATTCACCGTGAGAACAGTAAAAACACTGCATTTAAACAAAACACTGTCATTTTTACGCTTACCTTTAAAATGTAAATACAGGTCGTAATAAGGTACTTGCAGAAACGACCCATACGGGCGTATTAGTTGGAGGACAGGCTCCAGGATCTTAGATTTGACTAAGTTTGCAAATTTTGTGAATTTAAATGTTAATTAGTCATTCAAAGGTTTGTTTAAATGATACAAATGCAAATTTGTTGAATGCTGTCGGTAAACGAGAAAGTATTATCATCTTTGATTTTATATTATTAATAATATAACTATATAATACTAATAATATTAAAGCAATCATCTTCATAATATCGTAATACTTGCATGATCCACTCAAATATGACACCCCACGCTAAGGGGAGGAGCTCGCCAACGTGTTTTAAAGTACAATTTCTATAGTAAAGCGGTGTCTGATTTTAAAATGTTTCATAAGATGAATCTTGAGGTTTTAAGCTTTCAAATGATTTATAATAGTGGTGGTGCCAAAATCATGCAATTAATTACATACAATTATTTAACGCAATTAATGCAGGGGCGGGCTAGGGTTATGCCACCCTACTCAAAATTGCTGTCACTTTTTCTCTTGTAGTTTGACTTTATTCAGTCAAACTACATCAAACGGGAGATGTTTCAGATGCGCGCTCCACTTCACTTCAGCGCCCGACACGAGTAAAACAAGAGCACAAACGGTACTGTGCTTGTAGCTGTAAAAATGTCTTCCTGCATTCCTGATCCTAAACATTACATTTGTATTTTTTCCACAGGTGCAGTTTGCTCAGGTTTCACAGTCTTCTGATTTCACGGCTGTTCGTTTCCAGGATCTCAACAGATCAGAGGTAAGAGAAGCTTTTATCTTGTAACCCAAGATTAGTTGGACTAAAAAAAAAAAGAATTAACAAATTACAAAACTGAATACATAAATGAAACTTCCCAGATAGCACACGTACATCTAGGAGACATCTATTTGACGTCTGCATTTACATCTGCAAGACGTATTATTTAGGTTGCTTGCTCATCTGCAATACGTCTATGGGACGTCTCCTTTTAGATGTCAAATAGACGTCTATAAGATGTCTTTAAGATGTTTATGATTTAGAATGCATGTAAAACTAACATCTGTAAGACGTCTGCCAGACGTTTGTTGTCAGCAGATGCTTTGCAGATCAAGAGATCTTTAACAGACATCTTGCAGACGTGACGTACGTGTGCTATCTGGGTTAGTTTTAAGAATCCATGGGCTTCATTTATAAAATGTTCAACAGAAAGCATAATCTTACGATCATCTCTCAAATATACATGTGATTGGTAGATAAGCACAGAAAACTCATTCCTCTTTCTGAAGTCAAATCACACACTTTATAATTGAGGCCCTTGTATTAGAAATGTGTAAAGCACTCAGTAATGAGTGTAATAATTGTTACATAATATTAGCAATCAAGCTGATCATAGAGTGTGTTTTTTGTTTCTTTGTCTTGTAGATACCGGTGTCTAGCAGCTCTTCCAGTCATCATCCATCTGCAGGCGCTCCTCCTCTATACAGTGAAAGCAAACGATATTAATAAGTCAACAGTATTCCCCTATGAAACAAAAATATATATGGCAGTGTTTTCGAAAATATAATGCAATATATTAAAAAAACTATAGAAATGAGAAACTATACTGCAGTATATTCATAGGCCATGTATGGCTATATATTGATACCTATAAAAATACTCTTTTCGATAAGCTCCTGCGTTTATCCTGTTGGCTGCTTTCTAGGCCATGACTGTGTCTTTCAATAAAGCCCCGCGAATGGATGCACTCATCCCTGTCTCTTTCGTCTTTCGTCATTGTTGAAAAACTCAAATTCTTTAAGAAATAATGCTGAAGGCCTTCATAAACTTTTCTATCACTTTGTTTGCTTAGTTACACATTTCATATATTTGATATATTAGTAATGCATAAAAGAGAACTGCACTGAAAACAAACAATAAAGTGTTTTTGGATGATTGGATGTCTTGTTGAAATCATTTAACAGTTTTATTTTCTGATTATTTTATCACATGTATATCTATATATTCATTATCAAGAAATAAATACACTGGTTAGCATCTTGTCACTTTTTTAAAATATATGAAAAGCATCAGTTCCTCATGTATTATTTAATATGTTGAATTATATTAACATACAATTCATATTAAACGTTAAACAAATTGATTGCTAATTTGTATAAAAAAATGTGGTGCTGCAGTCTTGTGTGAAGCTTTTTGTTTCAATCCACAAGATCTGAAAAAATGACCTGGGGCCTGTTCCATAAACCAAGATTAGAGTATAAACCAGGCTTATTTCGGTTAGTCAGGCTTAATTTTGGTAGATTCGGTTTCATAAATCAAACTTAAAGTTCAAACTCAGTTACCCTGGCAACTTATGCTGGCAAATTAACCTGGTGCGGGGCAGGCTAACTTTCAGGCTAAGTCTGAGTTCAGGCTTAACAAACATACCATTTATACTCACCTGCTGGTAATTCAAAGTCCTTTTATTTTACTTAAACACTATTAATAAAATTTGAAAAAAAAATAAATAAGGAAATGTACTTTACTAATAAATGTAAGAAATTATAAGGTACAAATAAACTATAAAATGTTCAAATTTATGCATTTATTTGGTGAGTTTGGTAATGAATTAATTAAAAAGAACTATTTGATTTGTTTGTTTGTTCTTGAATTCCCCTTGGGGATCAATATAGTATCTATAATCTATAATCTATCTATATATCTAATGTAGAATAGAGCAAAGCATCTTGGGAATGAGGAATGCGTTTATCCAGTGAACCAATTACAGGTCGTCTATTTAAAATAAATGAGGCCCCTCCCCCATTATGAGTATTTCTTTAGAGTTTACTTATTTTTGTGTCATTTAAGCAAGACAGTTGGGTTTTTGTATTAATGATGTTATGTGTGTTTATGCACAAGTTAGTTTGGGTGGGTTTGGTTCATTTGCAGCCCTGTTATAAAAAAAGTGTAACTGTAACTGTTGTAACTGGAAGGCCCTTATTAAAAAGGGGTGGGCTGGTATGCTTAGAATTTTCCCAGTGAATTTTAGTGCCCCACTCCGCCCTTGGTGACACATATTCAAAGTTGATAAAGTATTTTAAATAGTTTACACTGGTACTTACGCATTGAGACTCTGGGCTGAGTGATGCCCAACTGGTCTCACAACGACAGCTAGGGGAGTTGTCTACCACTCCGGTGGTTCCAGAGTCACTCACAGAGGATGCTGTCCTTATCACACAGCGAGACGGGCTGAGTGATGTTCAGATAGGTACCCAAAGACAGTCAGGAAAACTGTCTACCACGCTAATGGTTCCCAAGACGCCCGCAGAGGAGGCTGGCATCATCATTCAGCGAGAGGGGCTGAGTGAGGGTCATCTCCATACAGGGCTGCCGCTGGGAGGGCTATTGGTCATCCCAGCGGTTCCTAAGCCTATTGCAGAGGGCGTTGATTCGGCACCACGACCCGTGGGGCTGCGTGATGTACCGTCTGACCCGGTTGCCCAGTCTGAGAAGCTGCAGAAGGCCCTCAGGGGGTCAAACCTGTCAGAAATGAGCACTAGCCCCATAGCACGATACGAGGGGTCGTGTCAAGTCCAGTCAGTCCTGGTTCCCCAACCAGTCGAGTTATTTGAGGCCTGTGACCCAGAACCAGAGTCGAGGTGGCCAGATCCACCAGACCCAGTCTGTGATCCGGAATCTGAGTGGCCAGATCCGCCAGACCTGGTCTGGGATCCAATTTCACAGAATTCACCCGAGTTCCACGAGACCTTTGAGGCTTCATGGCCAGGACCCCCAAAGCCGGTGTATGGCTCTAAGACTTCATCGGGTCCACCTGAGGCTGCACTACCTCTGGAGATGTTGGTTCTGTCCGTAGAATCCCCAGAGGCCTCAATGGAGGTTGAAACCTGATTCGGGGTCTTCCATGTATTGTGCAGTCAGTCTCGGAGGGAGACGTCAGCTTCGGTATGGTCTAGAAGGGCGCATGCATTCTCAGTGTGGTCTGGTCTGGATATGGGTTGTAAGAGGTCGCATTCACAACCAGCAGGGACCTCGAAAGTATTTACACTACCCAGTCGGTCCAGAAGGGCACAGCTACTACCCAGACGGGTTCGAAGGGCGAACTCACTGAAGGGTCGGCTCTCGAGGGTGCAAAGACAATCTAGTGGTCCCAAGAGGTCTCTGTTGCTGTCTGGCCGATCCAGAGGGGCTCTGCTGCCATCCGCTCCACCCTGCAATATGGTCTCGTGGTCTGTCTCGCCCAGGTGGGCATTCCCGCCGCCTGATCCACCCTGGAAGACCTCTCCGCCTCCTGCTCCTGTAACATACAGCTGGATGTGCCCATCCAGACCACTGGAGGGTACTCCAGTGCTCAGGACTTATGTCATATGTTTGTCTCTGCCTCTTTCTCCCGGACTTCTATTATGAATTCATGTACTCGTTTCTTTGTATCCAACCAGGACTTTTATGTTGAAACCATCATCACTGTGATGCTCATTTCCACCCGGCATATAAGCCGGTGTATGTTTAGCTTCTAGCACGGTTCGGTATTGTTGTTACTACTCATTCGTGTTTCTTGCATTTCGCAATTCTATCTGTTGGATTATTTGTGTATGATTCTGCCTAGACCCGGACTTTACCTCTGTCTCTTCCCAAGAACTCTGTTATATGGTATTTTGACCATTTGTTGTGTTTTTCGACTTTGCCTCCGCCTTCGTCTACGTTACTGTGTCTGCAGGTGATTGAATGCTTTCATTCTGACTCTGAGCCTTTTAATAAACTGTTAGCACTTGAACTCGAACGCCTCATGCCCTATTCGTAACATCCCTAGAGTTAGAGGCTCAAATAAAGATTTAAAAGATGTGTTTTAGCCGATTATAAAGATAATCTTGATAAACCAGCCAAAATATGCAAGCCATATTTTTATGAGTTTATACCTATTTTTTCTACATTACTTAATATTTTTTTTGTTCAGTCATTTAATTTAGAAGTACTGTTTTACCATGCATAAATATGTTCTAAGGATGTTTATCTCAATTTCTTTAGCTTTAAACATCCTCCCACAGTGTTTGTGACAAATATTGCTGAATCGCACCAAACAGCATTTTTCATGCTAGATTTTCAAACTTGTGGGGTGATTTGTGCCACTAGCACATTTTAATATTCTTAATTTTAGATCAAATAGCATCATACCACACACATATAAATGGAATATAGACATGTGGAGTTGGACAGAGCAGTGAAAGAGGTGCAATGGCTCTGAAAGTGGGATAACCTGGAGAAGTGAGGAGATGGAACATTATTCTTCATAAGCACCGTGAAAAATAGAAATAAATGCACAAATGACTGGTTAATAAACCTTTGGCAATAACACAAATTTACAAATATATCCTTACAGTGTGTCATCATGCTTTCGTATATATGCAGTACACATTAAATGACCTTGGAAGTGTAAATGAACAATAAATAAACAATAATTTGCACATGAAACTTTCTGGTACAAGATATGCAGCTAAACAATGTCCAGAAATAGTCAATGTTGACGTTCTACATCATTAAAGATTTTCCATTTCTTAAACGTGAAACACAAAATACACACCTCGCTCTGCTCACCAAGATGTGCAAACTTTAAACTTGGGGCTTCCTAAATCAGCCGTAAACTTGATGATCACTGGGTTAAACAGCACACAAAGGTGTAAACATAAGACAGAGAAACTTAACAAATAATGCTGCAAGGCATGATACCAGGTTTACCAACCTGAATGAACTGACACATCACTGAGGTTCTGAGATTGATGAACCTCTGATGAGCTCTACAGGTTTCTGGCTCACATCATCAAAACTAATCACGTGAATGACTGGGCTGTGTAACAGCCTCTAGCGACCTCTAGTGGCCACTTAAAAATATTGTCTATTTAAGTTTTTTTTTTTTTACAAAACAGGACTTATTCCAACAGTTTCATAGGGTGACCATATCTAAATAAGCCTTAAATTAGTCATTTTGTTTTGAATTTCTCTTGAGTTCACATAGCATTACAGTTCTTATCATTCAATTCTTATCAATACAAATCTTATCATTAAATAGTTTTACTTCAGAAACCCCTGGCACAATTTACCCCGACGTATTCTCCCCAAAGCACAACTTACCCTGCAGCATGAGACCACTTTTACCCAAAAGCTCACTTTAAAGTCACTTTGAGTAATAACTGGCACAGGTATATTGATAGTGGGTTTCTTCTGTAAATTTAGTAAAAATACAGATAGTCATTATGTTTTGTTCACAATAATTAAATAATTCAGAACAAATTTTAGCTAGGACTGAATAAGCAAGCAAACTGAAAACTTACCGTAATCCAGTCACTTTTTTTTTTTTCTTCAGGAAAGCCACTCGGAATGCCACGATTGAAATTATTATTATTATTAGTGTATCACTATCACTACAGTAATTGCAAGAAGAACACTGAGGCAATACACTTTCAGAGCGCGTTCGATGCAGACACCCAGAATTGTGATATAAGGACATTTTTGGGATTTTTACCACCTGCTTTTTTATTAGTGTCACTAACGGTATTGTATACCGGTATACCGGTATTGTATAATACAGTTTTAGCTTTCAAATCATTGCATCATTCAAGAGGGCTATTAAGACCCTATTTATTATAAGTAGAAGAAAAAGAATGGTCAGTTCTTATATGGGAAGCCCCATACGACTATAATTTTACTGCAGCGATTTTAAGATATGGTTAAACAATTCAAGAGGGCTAAAAATACCCCATTTGTAATAAGCAGAAGAAACGAATGGTCGGTTCTTCTATGGGACGTCCCATACTTTTGCAATGCTGCATCATTTTCAAGATATGGGACAAAAGTCAATTTAGAGGGGTTTAAAGATCAGAAGGCCTAAAAAAGAGTTATAGACTGGATTTGATTTAATGAATCATATGTCCACAGTAACATTATTAACCAGTTAAAACCATTTGATTTACTTTGTCCAGGTCAGTTGGTCTTCTGCTGTGTCAATGTTCACCTTGTTTTGTGTTAGGTGGACTTTTATTATGAATGTTAGTCTCCCGCTGCACCCAGGTTCCCTTGTGTTTGTGTCTTATTAGTATTTTTATTATGATGTGGCTCCCTCTGTTTCCATGCCCACTCTGTGAAGTCTCCACCCAACTTTGTGCTCTGTTTTGCCCTGTGGACTCTGATTGCAGATCACCCGATCCTTCCTGTATGCTGTTGTCTCTGTTAACCCTGTTTGACCATGCACTTAAATAAAAGCCTGCGTTTGGATCCGCCCGTGTCTGTCCCCCTTACAGTGGGAGATTGAGAAAGCAGAATGTCTCAGACTGTCATACCCATGAATTCTTCAACACTTGTCCAGCTGCAGCCAGCAAGACAAACAGCTCCTGTTACGACGCTGACCAATGCTCCTGCTTCACCTCCTCAAGGAAAAAAGAAATCCCTCAGGGTGAGAACCAGCCTTATATTGCTTATATTGCACTCTGCAGAGAAGGGAGGCTGGCGTTTGCTGCAGTTTGGAAAAAGAGGAAGAAAACATGACAATAACTATTCATCCTATTCGCATTGTCTGTGTTGTTTTTGTCTCTCACAGACAGATTATAATCGGTCTGATGACTCTCCTGTTAGACATCATTATTTCAGCCATCTTTTGTTTTATAATGGTTCCTTTCTGTGGATCTCTCATCGTACGAAACTATGGTACAATTAATGACGCATTCCCACTGTGTGGTACGACTCGACTCGGCACGGTTCGGTTTGCGTTTCCACTGTAGTTTGGTTCTGCTGCACCTCTACTACTGCGACTCCTGGAAAACGATGTCATGTCAAGAAAACTTTAACAAAATACAGAAAGCTAACTAATGATTGAGTATGTAGCTGGAATTTTTGTGAAATCTTACCTACCACCACAGTTCCCCGCACAAAGTCTCCTTCTGCTGAACAAGTTAGAAAACATAGTCCTTTGAAGACAAGACATGTGGCTAGGACCAATTGTCCTTCTTGTACCAGATATAAGGAGTCTCTAAAAAACATGAGACAGAAACATCTGCAGATGCAGAGAAGCAAGTACCTGGCATTTAAGACACTGAGAGCACGACAAAAAAATAAGGAAACAATAAGGATACTTAATCAGGAACTGAAAAGAAAAGAAAAGCTGCGCTTTAAAATTAGTTTAAGTGATGTGCCAAAAAGGGCTACTGTGGAAGCCATGACCAGAGAACTGGGAGCAATAAGTGACCTCCAGACTGCCAAAGCACTTTTAGTGAACTCCCACTGTACCCTGGGTTTTAATGCAACCACACAGGAGGAATCCACTTAAACAGCATACATTTCACCACCAAAGAGAACTTATGTTGTTGCTGTAGATGAACTTCCAGGAGGCACTGCTGAGGATTGTGACCTTGCAAATGTCTACTATAATTTTTTCCAGGCGGACTACTATGGACTACTACTATGATTAGCATATCATGAAAAGGTTCTCTAAACGAGCTATTAACCTAATCATCTGAATCAACTAATTAACTCTAAACACC
>JAUYWG010000034.1:17090273-17115748 GCA_034779775.1 Enteromius afrohamiltoni | reverse complement strand
TGGTGCTTTCCTTCTTTTGTTCTTCTTAAAGACCCGGCACACCTCATCTTCACTGATCAATACAGCAGGAGTGGGGGAGAGGGGGGTTGCAGGAGGTGATAATGGTGTTAGGGATGGCAGGTGGCCACAAATTAATAAATGTATGGAAAGCACATCCCACAGCACAACAGAGTCCAACTACATTACTGTAACAGTTCAGCTGAAGTGGCCAGAAAAAAGCCAATGGATAGCACTCCAGCTCCATGTTGCTATTGTGTGATTGTCTCTGTTGCTTTCTCCGGATTCTTATTATGAACTTGTCCCCACCTACCTTATCTGTTGTCATGGCCACTGATCTGTGTCTCCACCCCTTCTGTGTGTTTAAAAGTCCCTTTTGTATTATGTGTATTCACTGATCGATATGTGTTGATATTCCCCCTTTGTAAGCACTCCTTGTTTCCTATGTCTCTGTCTTCCAGTGTTCTCGTTTGGATTCCCGTTGTCGAGCACAGCCCGTTCTCGAACTCTTGCTCTAGCCTCACCCCCCGGACTCTGTTTGCCTGACCAACGCTTCGCTATCAGATTATTCTATTGTCTTTTTCTCTGATGTCCCTGTTTGCTGTTCCCGACCCTGCTTACCTGTTATGACTTTGTTAATAAAAGCCTGCAGATGGATCCGTATTCCTCTCGCCTCATTCGTGGCAATTACTCATCACTTTAACTGCATTTGTAGCCGACTCCAACAGCCAGACCCAGGGTTAGGGAGGGCTTTATTTTCTGTTTTATTTTTTAAGGGTTAACAATGCCATCTATTTAATAATCTGAATTAAAATAAACATTTACACTCAATAGGTTGATTCTGTTTTATAATGCACTTCAATAATGAGGTGCAGAAAACTGTTACTTGCAATAAGCGTATACATATAGAAAAATACTATGTGCACTTGGTGTAAATAGCCACTGCCAAAAAATAAAGATCCCAAAATTTTCATCCATATGGAAATGTCAAATTTTAAACACTATTCCTAAAATCATGACAAGCGGCATTGTTGAAAATGACCAATCACAAGAGCATTTAATCCTTGTCTCAAAAGTCTACTTGACGAATGAACAGGAGCGCCATTCTCACGAGAATGCATTTTTGCATGTGCATAGTGTTCTGTGCTCTCGAGGTGCAGAAATGCTCCCTCACAAGAATGTTTTTTACTGGGGCACGTCTTGTTTTTATGTGTTCTAGATTTGATACGATTTAAAAGCCATAGTCACAGATATTATAGATAGAAAACCATGTAGGGGGGCAGATGTTTTTTTTTTTCCCCAAGTGCTTTTGCCGCCCCCCACGTGTCATGAAAAAATGCTGTCCCATTCGCCCATGCCTTAAACCGTCACTGGTCTTTGCTGTCAGTAAACTGATTATTTATTTTTTATGAATGCATGCATTTCGCTTGCTTGATGCCACGGGACAGATTGGCTCTTGCTGTTTTATGGCTGCTTTGTCTCCTGGTCTGAATGCATCATCTCTGGTCTTTAGCAGCCCACAAACCCCTACTGTAATCCATGGCTTCTGGTTGGCACGTGTGGTAATGGTTTTGGTGACTGTCACATCATCAATGCACTTTTTTATATAAGCGGTCACAGTTTCAGTGTACAGGTCTGTGGGGTTGTTGTAGGTGGCCGCCTCTCTGAACATGTTCCAGTCTGTTGCGTCCTCTGGCCATACTGTAATCGGTTTTTGAACTGGTTTGGTGAGTTTGAGAAGTGGTCTGTATGCTGGGATTAGCATAACAGAGATGTGGCCTGAGTATCCGAGGTAAGTAGGGCCGGGCTTCATTTGGGAACACCATGTGGCTAATCAAATGGGAGGACCCACTAGGATCGTACCATTATATGAAAGAAGGAAAGGGGGCACATTCTTCAAAGATAGCGAGTGTGTAGTGGTACAGGTCAGGTACAGAGAGAGACAGAGAGAGTCTTCTCTAAAACAGGACAAATGATTACAGAGAGGAGAAATCGCATCAGCCCAACCAAGCTGTGGCATCTCATATTTCTCAATGCCAACCTGCACGTGTTTTGCAAAAGTGTTTTGTTATATATGTTTATTATATATGTTAAGACCTTTATTGAGGTTATTTGATTTGTTTGCTGTGGTTGTGTTCAATTGTTCAATTAAAGTTTTATTAAAATGTTAAATAAGAGTAACTGTATTTTTTATGGAAAATAAGGAATTAAAACCAATACACAAAACATTAAAAACTGATAAATTGGTCTAAAATAGAAGGCTCTGGGGGGAATTAAATAAAGATCTAATATATTTAACACAAACAATTGAAAACAATGAACAACCTTTATGTTGAAAGATGCTGCTAAAGGGGTACCTTGAGATTTAAAAAGCAATGACAACTGGTCTTTACCAAGCTTCAATATGCGATGACTTGGGAGTAAAACCATGTTGCTGTAAGATCACATTATTAATTTTTGTAAGAACCAATGTGCGCAACTGGGAATGTGACTGAGCGAGAACATGCATTACCAGTGTCTGCTACAGCCATTTTATATGTTCTTAGTTTCATCTAGGTAAATTAATTTGTAAATTAAATTAAAAAGTAAACTCATACTCCTCATTCACTTTCACCTCCCTGTATGCTATCCCTAGCTTAACAAGAGTGAGCACTCCTTCTCCATTTCCATTAATTCTATCTTTTCGTACTACTTCATATCCTTGGACCACATAACTTAAGTTAGGTTTTAACCATGACTCTTGCACACATACTATATGTGGTTTAACCTTAAAATCATCTAGCCATTTCTTGAACCATTTTATATTAAACTTCTTGCATTCCACTGCAAGATTAAAAACACCATTATACTCTTCCACATACTGTCTGAGAGTTTGCTACATGCAACTTCAGTTTCTCATTTATCTGTTCTACTGTAATACCTTCTACATTCAAATACTTTTCTGTGCTCTTAGGATTATTCTTGTTCTTTCAGTTCTACTCACATACTGCAGCCACATGTCCATATTTTTGACATTAGAAACACCTCAGCGGCGGAGGAATGAAAGGTCGAACCACATAGCTCAAGAAGCCAGAAACATTTCCATTGTGGTCCGTGCAGTTTGTTTGCATTTAGGTTGTTTGCTCATCTGCTCGGAAGTTGTGAGAAAGGTCTATTTTCCTCTTCACTCTGCTTTACTCTCCAGTCCAGTGGGTGGTGCTATAACACATGTGTTTGTTTCCCAAACACCATTAAACCTCAGAGGAAGAAGTTTCACAGTGCTCTCAGTTGCATTGTTGTGATTATGGTTTGATTCAAAAGTAGTTTCTGTAAATAAAAAAACTGAATCAGCCAAGAAATTATTCTCACCTTACAGTCGTGACTGTTTTGAAGCAAGCAGGAATATCTGGAGGAGTATCATCTGAACTGAGATCTGCTGTGAAGATGATGTTTGTTAAAGAGGAGAGTGAGAAGAACACAAGTGAACCAGAAGCATGGAGAATTAAACAAGAGGAACCAGACGAAACCTGGAGAATAAAACAAGAGGAACAAGAAACATTGAGAATAATACAAGAGGATCCAGAAACATGGAGATTAAAACAAGAGGAACCAGAAGAAACCTGGAGAATAAAACATGAGGAGCCAGAAGAAACCTGGAGAATAAAACAAGAGGAACACGAAACATTGAGGATAAAACAAGAGGATCCAGAAACATTGAGAATAAAACATGAGGAGCCAGAAACATTGAGAATAAAACAAGAGGAACAAGGAGGTTGGTCTTTATTCTTCATTGATATTTAATGGCTGTATTACAGTGATATGTGAGCAGCATGAATGTAGCATACATGTTTATGTTTTTGAGAAAATAATATTTATTCATAGTTTGAGAAAAACAAAAACTCAAATCACTAAAATAAGACCATAAAACACATACCGAACTTTTGCTAGGGCTGCTTGTCTATGGCAGAAATTATTATCATGATTCGGTCAATATTGTAATCATGATTAGGTCTAATTAAGATGATTATGAGTGAGCCATGTGTCCAACATTTTGTATAAGTGATATATTTAAAGATAGTGATCTCCAGGGGTGAATAAAGGCTTCCTGTAACAAATCCATGTGTTTTTGTTTGATAAATAATCCTTTAATATTAGTAATAAATACATAAATATATTTGTTGAAATTCATTTAACAGTCATTAATACCACAGAAAGCATAGAACAAACACAATAGAATAAAGAGACACACATAAAAGAAACTTTGATTTTAGAATTTAAAAAGTATTCATTTAACAACCTTCAGACATGAATAATCAAATGTTTTATTAATATTAATAATTCCTGTTATTCTGCTACAGGAATATAGCCTGCTTTAATTTTAAGAGTCACACGCATACAATTTACTGTTACACATGTATTTTCATTCTCAACACGTTCATTTATTATATAACGGACAAGGGTTTATGTGAATAATCACCAAGCACTGCGTTTGCGCTCATGTTTGCACATGTTTGACCACTAAAGTGATCAGCCTAAACTTGAGTTGACAGGCAACAAATCATGTTGTATCCAGAATTGTGTTAAATAGCTTAATCGTGATTACAATATTGGCCCAAAATATTTGTGATTATGATGCAGTCAATCTGTCGAAGCCTTTTAGTGGCCACACCCCAAATAATTCAGTGTATGAGAAATACTGGTGATGTATATAAAAATATCGTAAATGTGTTTAGAATTAATATCACCATTTGTGGAAAAAATCTACCGGGATATATTAATACTGAATTAATGTCCAGCTTTTAATTAAAGAGCTACTGGAGTCCAGGACTAGGCTCTTCGTCTGCGCCTCTGTCTCATTTCTCTTCACGTGACTGCTAAAACTGAGATGAGCCGTTTTTTGAGGTGATGTGGGCTTTTACATGTTTGATATGATTGTCATATCTAAAGCAGAGCTGCTTGTGTACATGGCCACATTACAAATAATGAGCTATTACAAATAATAAATGCAGACCTTTCCTGCTTTCTAGACATATTTCACATGTCTGTTAGGCAGGTGTTTGCTGAGATTCAGATTGTTAGATTTATGTGTCTGTGAAGAGAGGTACTAGATGGCGAAGAGAGCACCTCCCTGATAGCACACAAATATCTAGCAGACGTCTGTTTGACATTTACATCTGCAAGACGTATTAGGTTGTTTGCTGGTCTGCAATACGTCTATTGGACGTGTACAAGCATGTATATAATCTTCTTTTAGTAGTCTACAAGTTCTGACGCGTATCTTGTTGCTAAACTTGTTTACTCACGACTCAGGAGTCCGTAAAGTCCTTTTGCTTCTTCATTTATTTTTACATCAGCGTTTAACACTTCTTTCAGTCTTTTGACATAAATCCACTTGGTTTACAACAACTTATTTGCTGTATCTTGAACGAATGCAACAGTTTACAATTACGGTCAAAAGCTTGTGTCCTCCATATCTTGCTTAACTTTTACAACTACACACGTGCCAGCAATATTAATGCACGTGAATTATGAAAATGACGTCATTAGGCATGCGCAGTAAAATAAGTAAAAGAACTGGAAAATATACAAAGATAAATAACATAATGTAACACAAATAATTTTGGTAATCAACTTAAATAATAAACTAAGAAATATGGCTCTTACAGGACGTTTTAGTAAATCGACATCTACTAGATATCTTTAAGATTTTTATAATATAAACTGTATGTAAAACTGACATCTGAAAGACATCTGCCAGATATTTGTAGACAGCAGATGCTTTCCACATCAAGAGATCTTTAACAGACATCTTGCAGACGTACCTGTGCTCTCTGAACTTGTTTTGTTTTTCTTTATTTTACAAAAACACATAGTTTTGTTCTTTTGACTATACAGAAATAAAAGTAGCTCTTTGCCATTTCAAATGATACTTTTTTATTATCTGTGCAAGCCAAAAATTATTTTCTCCATTATCAAGAAAAAAACACAATAGACCGTGCCAGTATAGTCTTTGACACCAGAAGATTAATAATACTGACAGTTATAAAGTTGCGACTCTGCATTTAAACCAAGCATAGTTGGAAACTTAAACATTTTGAGTTTACACGCTACATTCGCACGTGAAATTTGCTTCACATTAAACGCACATTTGCGTCATTGGAGGGGCTTCTGCCAGGCAGTTACAGTCTCTGTAGTGGTTAAACATGAGGTGTATCTAATGGTTTAATGAGTCGAGTATTTGTTACCTTTTTATTCCTGTTTCTAGTAAAGTACGAAGAGGTTTTAATACAGCTCCTCCACATTCAGCGACAATGATTTTGTCCTCCATAGTTTCGGATTTCTGCCCCAACCTACTAGTAAACATGTCACTACTAGAGCAAGCTCCTGATTGGTTGACATCACGCAAATGTTCGCCAAAGTTCAGATTTTTCAACTCTTAATTAAGAAAATCACACTTAATTTGTGCCGCGTCATTTACAACGCTTAATTCATGCAGAGCTTAATTCACTAATTCTTAGGGCTTCATTCACGTCTGGTGTGAGTGTACCATTACATTTAGTTTGTTGAAACATGTATATAATATAGCTAAATGGAGCGGTAGGGGACACTATTATTACCCCCAGTCTCTCACTGTTCATACTATTACCAGGGGCGCAGAATGGGCTCCTGAGCGTTAGATAGTTTGCTCCATCATATACGTCTGAGGTTGAAAACTCTCCACCATATAAAAAGTACTATTCCACCTCGTAGCCACATCTTGCAAACGTTTGGTGGGCATTTTTAGATCCTTTTAAAAATCCTCCAGGTGCGTTGTGGTCAATGGCGAATGTTTGAAATGGCCAATAATTTTTCAACAGTTTGCATCACTCACACAGACTTTCGTGTACCACCAGTTGGAGAGAGTGTGTAAAGCACCCCAAACTCAATATACCCATCTTGTTGATGGTTTTTTTTCATGTTGCTTGTGTTGTTGCGCAAAATAACATGAACACAGGCTTTAGAAATATTCCACTTTACGAATATACCCTCGATTGAGTCTATGGACTTGCCGGTGTGCGAGCCACGAAATTCGTTGGCCTGCAGCACTGCACTTTGAAGAGTAAAAGATGACACTGTCCCTGTGTCCACCCAGTGTGCTGTCAAACATAGTAAAGACAGCGGGGTCAAGCACCAGATGTCAGTAGTGAAGCTGATAGTTCGCACATCCTTTAGTTTACATGAAATGTGTTCACATACTGTCTCATGTAGCTTAGGGAGCGGAGAAATATTTGCGACCAGGTAAACAGTACTGGGGTTCCAAATGTTCAATTAAGCGGCGAAAGCCCACATTTTTGACCACTGACAGTGGCTGGTCATCCGGTACAATAAACTCGATAATCCTGTCGGTTATCTTTATTGCTCGTTGGCTGTCTTGTAAAAACTTTTCTCTTTGTTTGAATGATGCTTCCAGTGTTTGTTGTGTCTGGCACGGCTCGTCCTTCTCTGTCCTAGCTTTTGTGTAACCATCATGTTCTACACAGTGGCGCGTCTTCAAATGCTTCATGAAGTGCATAACTAGCGGGCATAACTAGGTTATGTTTAGGAAAATGGTATCGGATCAGTTCGTGGACTCAAATACTTGCGATACTGATGCCAAAAAATTGGAATTGCATATATAATGTTTTAATTATATTTAGATATTTTCAGGGAATTGAAATTTCTAAATGATGTAGTAGGAATGTAATGATTAACTGCAACCTGGTTGAAAATCGAAAATCAATCAAATATGTGACGATTCAAAGGGCACCTCACTTCTAAATATGCAAAATGTAAATGTAATTATTTTTTATTACATTTGTTTGCCTCTCTGTGCCCACACACTGTATTTTGATGAAACTAAATTTGTTGACATATTTTCTGTTGTCAGACAATGGAATTAATATGAAATAGTGACCAAATCATGCCTAGTAAGACTATATAACCAGTTATTACCATATTACCTTTCAAGATGTGCACAAGATAAAATCCTGATTTACAATTTAGCCATCATCTCAAATAGCATACATATAAGATAAAGACAATAAAAATGAATACTGTTAAAATTAATTTTTGTCAGCGTGTTATTTTTGACAATCCTAATCATCTTGCCTTTGGGGGATACATATTAAAGTTCATAAGTGCAGCGTTACTATGTTTACAGTTGCAAAGTTGTGATTTTCTAGTCTGATATGACTAGGAACTATACTCTCATTCCGCTGTGTAATATCATTGCGCCTGCTTCACTCATGCGAACATCTGCCATTTACAGTGTTTAGTAACACGACGACCATCTGTGTGTCCGAGTTGAATGTGATTCTTGTGTATCCTGCTTTTAGCAAACAAAAACATTATGCGTCTTACACCGCAGGAGCGTGAGCTTTGCATCTGCTTCATTCAGTTAATGACTGAAAGTACCTGCATTTTCAGGCCCCAAATTCACTAAATCACCCCTGGGCCATGTTGTGCCAAATTATGACTCCCCTCATTGAAATCAATACTAATCCTAACCCCACCCCTAATCTTTACCCATTCTCCACACCTAACACTAAACCTATTAGTATATTATAGTGTTAAAACACACACACAAATAATGCTTTACACTGTTACTATAGGCTTCTTTCACATTTGTTTGTTTTTTTATTAACAAGTGAACTGTTTTTGCTTTTATTTTAGAGTTTTTTGAAGAAAGTGAGGAAAACAACGAATTGACTGAAGTTGAAGAAAAACATCATGTCAGAACCAAACAAAACGATTTAAAGAAAGGGAGAGCCAAGCAAACTTTTACCTGTACTCAGTGTGGAAAGAGTTTCATACACAAAACAAAGCTTTATGTTCACATGAGAGTTCATACTGGAGAGAAAGCATTTACTTGTAGCCAATGTGGAAAGAGTTTCTCACATTTATCAAGCCTAAAGATGCACATGAGCATCCACACTGGAGAGAAACTGCACACATGTGATCAGTGCGGGAAGAGTTTCACACAAAAAGGAAATCTTATGTCACATAAGAGAGTTCATACTGGAGAGAAACCATTCGTATGTAATCAATGTGGGAAAGCTTTTGCACGCTTAACAACCCTTAAGGGACACATGAACATCCACACTAGAGAAAAACCTCACAATTGTTTACACTGTGACAAGAGATTCAGTCATTCAGGATACCTGAAAACACACAAGAGCACTGGAGAGAAACCATACTATTGTTGTCAGTGTGGGGAGAGGTTCACACACTCATCACAATTACAAGAACACATGAACATCCACAATTTTGATCTGCATGAGAGGATTCACAATAGAGACAAACCTTTTAAATGTTCACACTGTGACAAGAGATTTTTCCAGGCATCAGATTTAAAAAGACATGAAAGGATACACACTGGAGAGAAACCTTATACGTGTTCACACTGCAACAAGAGGTTCTTCCAGTCATCACATCTAAAAACACATGAGAGGATCCACACTGGAGAGAAACCTTATAAGTGTTCACAATGTCACAAGAGATTCTTCCAGTCATCACATCTAAAAACACATGAGAGGATCCATACTGGAGAGAAACCTTATAAGTGTTCACACTGTGAGAAGACATTTGACAGTTCATCAAATCTGAAAACACATGAGAGGATCCACACTGGGGAGAAACCTTATAAGTGTTCACACTGTGAGAAGATATTCAGCAGGTCAGCAGACCTGAAAATACACAAGAGCATCCACACTGGAGAAAAACCATATTATTGTTGTCAGTGTGGGGAGAGGTTCAAACACTCATCACAATTACAAGAACATATGAACATCCACAATTGTGATCTGCATGAGAGGATCCACAATAGAGACAAACCTTTTAAATGTTCACACTGTGACAAGAGATTCTTTCAGTCTTCACATCTGAAAACACATGAGAGGATCCACACTGGAGAGAAACCTTACAAGTGCTCACACTGCAGCAAGAGGTTCTTCCAGTCATCACATCTAAAAATACATGAGAGGATCCACACTGGAGAGAAACCTTATAAGTGTTCACACTGTGACAAGAGATTCAATAGAACAGGAGACCTGAAAATACACAAGAGCATCCACACTGGAGAGAAACCTTAGACGTTTCAGTGTGAAAAGTGTTTTATATGCCCATCACGTCTTAAAAAGCACATGAACATCCACACTTGAGAGAAACTGTGTTCATTAGATCAATGTGATCAAATATTTTTGTGGTAAATTTTTAAAGAAACATCTGACAGGTTAAGGCCCCCAAGGTTGATATACTTCAAATGAAATCAAAGAACAGAATGAAATGTAATTTCAAGCAAAATCAGGCTGAAATGAAGTTCGTTTTGGCTCACTTCAGCGTTTTTGGAGATGGAGATGAGGCAGAAATGGAGAAAAAGGTGCAAAGATTGCTGGAGATGGCAAGGAATCTACTAATACCACTAAGTGAACCACGGATCTAGGTTTGTTTTGGTTATGCTTTTGGTGCAAAGAAAAGTTCATGAGCTGCAACAGGAGAAGTTCATCTAGGAGCCACATAAAGGCTTGGTTTCCAGTGCTGGAGGTGTTGCAGCTTAGCTAAGGGGGAAACAACGAAACTTATTTAGAATAGTACATTTTTTACTAATTTAATATGGACATGTGTTCTTGTATACCCAATAAAAGTAGTTTGCTGAATATTCAGCACAGGAGAAATTATGTAACAGTCTCCTGGGTATAAAATAGAAATGCTTGTATTAGATTTGAAGATGAAGACTTTCTCGTTGTTACTTTATGAGTTATTGTTTAATAAAGCGAAGCCATAATGGTGATGCGATAAAACATTTAAAATAAGACTCAAGAGTGATTTATCTTATTTTTAAGAGGTAAGGATAAATCTGCAGATTTAGGAGTGACATGTTATTTATAGGGATGGGTATTAGGGAATTATTGGTTTATCAGACAGTTCATTAAATATGACCACATGCTCCAGGTCTTCTCTGTTTTTAGTGTATATCTGGGGCAGAATTACAGCACCACACACTGGTCTACCATGTAAAGACAGTTTCAACAGCAACAACATTAACAAACATTACTGCACATGCATGCTTTTTTAACCCTAACTTAACAGATGCCAAAACATCTCTGCGTGTATGCAAACACGGCAATGATTTTCATTGATCTAGCGTTCATTAGCTTTTCGCTTCGGAGCCGAGCAGTTCATGCAAACGTTCCGGAAGCCATTTCTACTCTGCGAGCAACGGAGAAAGGCTGGTGTTACGGCGTTGCATTGACGGTGGTTCCAGTCGAGTGGCGGTAACATTTGTAGTTCACTATCTGCATTTGTTTACTGAGCGGCTATCTTCCCTGTTTGCTTCAGCCTTTCACAAAAGAGCAAAGCTAAAAGAGTACTTACGGGTGGTACATCTTTTTAAAGACACTTCCTTTAACGAGGAATGGCATACCATCAGTTTCCTGGTGTCAGCGGGCAGTCACAAATGCTGTTTACATGCCTGGGCGTTGAGCATGCTAAGCGCCGTTCGTGGATAGTTCATGTTTCTATTGCAGGAAGATGACTATCTCGGAGTTGTGGATAAGGCTTACTTGACCGTAGAAGGGAGTCCCTATTCCTCTTTCGCGTTCTGGAAGCTCACGCTGGCAGCATCCACGGAGCTTCTGGTTCCGGGGGAGAGAGGGCTAGCTTTACAGTGACAGTCGAGAACTCTCTTCAGAGAGCACCACCTGTCGCCCGCACTCCGACACTGTTGGAGTCTCCATTTGGGCAGCCTGATTAACCTAAAATGGTGTCAGATGTCACTTTTGAAGCTCCCCCAGATGTCGGTTGCTGCATCGGAAGGACACTCAACCATACCGGATACTGATTCAGAACTGATCGCTATGCTCCCGGGCCGACAAAGTAGAGTCGTGCCCTGGGTTGTGCGATGTCCACGATGGTGGTCCAGGAGCGCAATCCTGGCTGTGTACATGAGTGATGCAGACAAGATTAGGTTTTTGAATGCTCCCGTGTCACAGACCGGCCTCTTTGGCGATGCGGTGGAGACGTTGCCCAGCTGTCCCCACCGCCAAAGAAGCAGACTGAGACAAAAAATTCCAAATTCTCAACAAGAAGAGCAGTTTTCTCTATCTCTGGGTCCCTGCGGGGACGAGGCGTTGTGGACAGGCTTGTAAAAAGAGCTTTGTTACACACTCACTCTCCTCTCATTTCAGGCAGCAGTCAGAGCCAGCTGTAGACGAGTCAACGGACTTCCGGCCTCACTACTGCCGGAACGGATATGAGGATATGTTCTGGTCCGCACGGACAACACATCGACCGTTGCGTACATCAACCATCAAGGTGGTCTACGCTCCCGTCGTATGTCGCATCTCTCCCGCCACCTCCTTCTATGGAGTCATAGAATGGAGTCATAGAAGCTTCACTTCGCGCCATTCATATTCCTGGTGTTTACAACCAGTCTCGAGCCCAAGTGCTCCCTGGAGAATGGAGACTCCATCCCCTGATGGTCCAGCTGATTTTGGAGAAGTTCGGCGCGGCACAGGTAGACCTGTTTGCCTCTCCAGAGACCTCTCATTGCCAGTTGTTTTATGCTCTGACCAAGGGAACCTTAGGCAGAGATGCCCAGGGTCTCAGCTGGCCTCAGGGGTTGCAAAAAAAACAAAAAAAAACAGTGAGCCTTTTAACACAGTTTCTGTGCAAGGTCAGGGAAGACGAGGAGCAGGTCCTGCTGGTAGCCCTTATTGGCCCACCAGGACATGGTTCCCTGAACTCATGCTCCTCGTGACAGCTCCTACTTGGCCGATTCCTCTGAGGAAGGACCTTCTGACCTTCAGGAGGTTAAAACCCTCCTCGGCCCTCTACTATACCCTCTTGGGATCTCTCTCTTGTGCTTAGAGCATTGACAGAGGATGCCGTTGAGCCTTTGGCAGCAGTCGAGTTGAGGTTTTTATCAATGAAAACGCTCCTCCTGCTCGCATTGGCCTCCATCAAGAGGGTAGGGGACCTGCAGGCATATTCGGTCGACGATTCGTGCCTTGAGTTTGCACCAGAGGATTCTCAGGTAACCCTGAGACTTCGGCCCGGCTATGTGCCCAAGGTTCCTACCACTCCCTTCAGAGACCAGGCAGTGAACCTCCAAGCGCTGCCCTCGGAGGAGACAGACCCAAGCTTACTGTTGCTGTGTCCCGTCCGAGCATTAAGATGTTACGTAGACCGGACACAGAGCTTCAGGACCTCAGATCAGCTCTTCGTTTGTCACGGAAGCTGGCAGAAGGGGAATGCTGTCTCTAAGCAGAGGATGCCATCACCCTGGCACACCAGGCTCAGGGTGCACCCTGTCCCTCAGTGTACACGCTCACTCAACTGAAGTGTAGCGTCGTCCTGGACTTTGGCACGAGGTGCCTCGCTTGTTGACATTGTTGAGCTGCAGGTTGGGTGACCCCTTTTATAGCTTACGTGTTGAACCGGTTTCTACCCGTGTTCTCACCGGAGCATCTGACGCTAGGCCCTCAAGGTGATGTATCCTTGTAAACCACTAGAGGACTGGGAACCCCTGAGTATAACCCTGAGCTTCTCAGGTGGTACAGGTAAGAAATACCTT
Organism: Enteromius afrohamiltoni; assembly: GCA_034779775.1. Lineage (NCBI taxonomy): Eukaryota > Metazoa > Chordata > Actinopteri > Cypriniformes > Cyprinidae > Enteromius > Enteromius afrohamiltoni. The sequence continues at coordinate 17,102,181 of JAUYWG010000034.1, read as the reverse complement.
CCCCAGGTCTGAGAGTACAATCTCTTCCTATATTCCATATGCATTGAATTCTTTCATGATATATGTGAGTTGTGTCTTACTTTTGTAAGAAAAAGACTTCTTTCTACATTAATCACAAGTAATTGTCACTTAAGAGGACTGTTGATCAGACACCATGCTATGCTCTTAATTCCTTTTCATTTATTTGTGGAGATCGGCTTTTTTTTAAGAAAATTAGATCTCAAAGATATCTAGTAAACACTGACATTTTGTGCAATGCGAATCAATTTTTTTCTGCCTCTCGCCACTTCCTCTCCAGTCCAGCGGGTGGTGCTAAAACACACACGTTTGTTTGCCAAGCACCATTTAAATCACGACTCGGCTTGGCAGGGCACGGCTCAGTTCGGCTCGGTTTGCATTTCCAATGCAATTTAGTACCGCTTTAGAGTGGGCGGGATTATTCACATGTCGTTATAGTTGCGCCGCCTCTACTGCTGTGACATCATCGTAAACATGCCATAAACAAACTCGCTAGATCTGCTCCTTGGCTATCAACAAGTGGAATGTCTGTACTTCCTCAATAGACCACAAAACAGACAGTAAATACCTGTAATATTCTCTTCCTCACAGTCATGACTAAATTTCAAAACAAACAGGAATATCTAAAGGAGTATCATCTGCTGCTGTGAGAAAGATGGTGTTTGTTCTTCATATCTAATGACTGTTTATGGTACATTAGGCTTACGAAGCGTTAAAACTCTGGGATCTGAGGGGGTTTTGGGAACCTGTAGAAGATTTTACATCCCCTGGATATTTGAGCTTTTTCAGTCTCTTAAAAACATATTAATGCCTAAAGTTTGAAAGCACTGTATTCTACACACACTGGGCAACTAAAAACTAAAACATGTTTATGTTTTTGAGAAAACAACATTTATGCACGGTTACCCAGATAGCACAGGTACGTCTGCAAGATGTCTGTTGAAGATCTCTTGATCTGGAAAGCATCTGCTGTCTACAAATTTCTGGCAGACGTCTTTCAGATGTCAGTTTTACATACGTTCTAAATCATAAACATCTTAAAGACATCTAATAGACGTCTATTTGACATCAAAAAGGAGACGTACAGTAGATGTTTTGGAGATGAGCAAACAACCTAAATAATACATCTTGCAGATGTAAATGCAGACGTCAAATTGACGCCTCCTAGATGTACGTGTGCTATCAGGGTACAGAAAAACTAAAACATTTTAAGTTCCTAAAATAAGACCACTTTTGTTCACTACACATTTAAAAGCTAGATGTGGTAGAATATAGTTTTTAAACTTTAAAGGAAATGTGTTATTTTGACAGGAAAATACAACAAACAATGTTGTTTACATGTAGTGTGTCAATTTGGCATGTTATAAAAGTTTTTCTTGCTTATTATCTTTCTTTGTGTGAGAGACAAAGCAATGGAGACTGTGTGCCTTCATAGAGTTTATGGTACGTAAAATATAGCTACACTGCACATTTAATTAGATGAACTGAAATATAATATTCTAATAATGAATAATTGTAATGCCACATTTTATTGTCAGTAACCATTATGGCATTGTAATGGGGGAAACAGTAATGAATTTAATTACTAGCTGATGTTATCGTAAGCCTGTTAGATGACTTTGGGGCTGACAACTTGAAATCTGATTGGTTAATCACGCTTTCATTGCCATTGATTTTAAGCTAGAGAAGCCTTTACTGTTGATTTTAAAAGCCTTGGGTAGATTTCTATGATCCTGACAGCACCATAGCTGAAATGTAATTGGATAAAAGCTATAATATAAACAATCACTACTGGAAGTAGCACATCGAAGAATAAAGCTATGAAGTAAAGAGAATAGAGTACTGGAGATCATTTAATACACATTCATGGAGAACAAAAGTAAAACTAAGTCAGTGATTCTAATAGTGTTTAGGTAAAGATATAGGTATAAGATAGTGTAAAGATATGAATTACATTATAATCTAAATTAAACTTAATTATACTTATTTAATATTTTCTTAAAAGCTTCTTGTATATAAAGATAAGCACCTGCAATTTCGGCCAAATTAAAAATCGGTTGAGTTTTGTGAATTTGCACGTTATAATGTAAGCATCATTAATGACCCCCTATGTTTGATAAAAAAATATATATATTGATTAGTAAAATTAAAGAATTATTTAATTAAAAAAGAAAAAAGTAACAGTCACTTTCTGACCAATTAAATTTACTTAACTTAATTAAACCAACTGTTCATGGCAGAACTGGTATAAAAGAACCAGGAAGTGATGAAAAATGTCTCCATACTGCTTGAATGCATGACTTACCTCTGTTTAATCTGCAGATTCGCTGTGAACGACGAGCACTCTTCACCGAGGGATTATACTGACGTCAAGCACCGCCACCATCACCATATTGTCTGTCTTACCTGCACTGTAAATAAATCCACCCTTCAGGGTTTGTGTTCACTCTGTCACACTGTCGTACTCTCTAGCACCAGGAATCACAATATATATATCTAAAAGCAAGCAATTAATTTAACACAAACAATTGAAAACAATTAACAACCTTTATGTTCAAAAATGCTGCTAAAGGGGTACCTTGAGATTTAAAAAGCGATGAAAACTGGTCTTTACCAAGTTTCAATATGTGATGACTTGGGAGTAAAACCATGTTGCTGTAAGATCACATTGTTAAATTCTGTTAAATTCTGAACCAATGTGCGCAACTGGGAATGTGACTGAGCGCGAACATGCATTACCAGTGTCTGCTACAGCTGTTTTATATGTTCTTAGTTTCATCTAGGTAAATTAATCTCAAAGGTTCAAGATGATATGATTATCCTGATTCGAAATAAGGAATACACTCTATTGAGCCTTTCTCCATCTTGCCCCTTTACTCTTCCCTATTATCTCTTGTGCTGCACTACACAATGTTGTATTTATTTTCTTATTTGCATCTTCTACATCTTCGAAATTAAAATCCGTACTAAGAATTTTAACCTCTTTATACTTATCCCAGTCTGCAACTTTAAATGTCCATATAGCCATATTCTCCTCGTGACATTCATCTACTTCTATCCCTATTGAACTTTTCATGGGATAATGATCACTTCCTAAAGTACTCTGATATAAAACTTCTCAATCACATTGCCTAACTAAGTTATTGGATACAATTGTTAGATCTACTACAGAATTTCTTATTCCAATTACATCTAACATTGTTATATTTCCATCATTTAAACATACAGACTCAAACTCATTACAATCTAAAATTTCTTCTATTACATCAGTACAATGGTGGCGCCCATGCAGGCTGCGGCTTACAGAGCTCCCGAGACTGAAGTGCTTTTTGTAAATGTTTGTACGTCCTTGTCCGAAAAAATCAATACAGAAGCGAGTTTAAGTGACAGTGGAATGCAGATGTACGTTTAGAGCGACAAACCTTGTTCTGGTTTCAGAAACACCGCGCAGAGCTCTCCAGAGAGCTGACCAAGACACTCCGCAGCCTTTGTTTACTCCGGCGGACGGAGAAGCAAATCTGGCCGAAACGCAAGCGCTGCAATCGGAAGCAGAAGTGAGGCAAGCATGGCGGTGTTAGCGCAAGGCTACAGACTAACCCCACCAGACCAACGTTGCCATCTGTCCTACTCGCGAATGTTCGATCGCTAGACAACAAGCTGGATTATGTCAAATTGCAACGCTCGAACCAGTGGGAAATGAGAGACTGTTGTGTTTTTATTTTCATTGATTCATGGCTGCAGGATAACATCGGCGACTCGGCTATCCAGCTCTACGGACTGGTCTTCTTCCGAGCGGACAGAGAAGCTTCCTTGTCCGGTAAGACTCGCAGTATAGGACTTTGTGTGTATATAAACAGAGAATGGTGTGCAAATGCTGCCATCGCCATGCAACACTGCTCCTCTCTGATTGAAGTTTTATCTGTGAAATGTCACCTTTCTACCTGCTGAGAGAGTACAGCTGCATAATGGTGATCGGCGTGTACTCCCGCCTAGATCAAATGCTAACCAAGTGCTTGTCGAGCTGCACGAAACCATAAGCAAGCTACAAACTTCACACCCAAGGCATTTTTAATTTTGCTGGAGACTTTAACCATGGCGACCTGAAGTCAGTTCTTCCAAAGTTCTACCAGCATGTGAATTTTGCTACCAGAGGAGAAAACTGCTTGGACACTGTTTATACCAATGCTCCCGAGGCCTACAGGGTCTTCCCCCGCCCCCACCTTGGCAACTCGGACCACATCATTGTGTTCATTGTCCCTGCATTGAAGTACCTGCTAAAATGCTCCAAACCAGTGCACAAGAACATCAGAGTGAGGCTGCAAAACATGGTGACTCAATCAACCTGGTGGAGTATACAGAGTCTGTGACTGGTTACATCTCAAAGTGTACAGAAGATGTTACCGTCTCCAAGGACATCACCGTGAGAGCCAACCAAAAGCCCTGGATGTCAAGAGAAGTGCGAAAGCTGCTAAAGATCAGAAATGCAGCCTTCCGCTCTGGAGACAAGGCTTCCCTCTGGGCCGCCAGAGTCAATCTGTCTCAGGCAGTGAGGAGAGCAAAGTGGAACTATGGGCAGAGGATCAACGAGCACTTCAACAGCACTGGGGACACATGTTGCATGTGGCAGGGCATTCAGGCCATCACGGACTTCAAGCCCATCCCACGCAGCAGTGACGGTGACCACTCACTACCAGACGAGCTCAACAACTTCTTCGCACGGATTGACGCACAAAAAAAGAGACTACAAGGAAAGCGAGACCATGTACTTCATCTCTCTACAGCTGATGTGAAGAGGACCCTCTCTAGAGTCAATCCACGCAAGGCTGCAGGACCTAATCTCATTCCAGGCCAAGTACTCAGAGAATGCGCCAAACAACTGAACTTGAAGGCCTCCATTATCGTCCCAGTGCCGAAAAAGTCAGCAATCACTTGCATGAACAACTACCAACCCATCACGCTTACACCAATTAAAATGAAGTGCTTCGAACGACTGGTCATGGCGGACATAAAGACACACCTCCCCACATCTATAGACCCCCTTCAATTTGAATACCGGTCAAAGAGGTCAACTGAGGATGCTATATCCTCTGCTCTCCACCTCTCATTGACACATCTGGACAAAAGAGATACTTATGTCAGGATGTTATTCATAGACTTCAGCTCCGCCTTCAATATGATCATCCCGCAAAAGCTGGCTGAATGGGTTAGGCCTAAACACCACTCTCTGCAACTTGATTCTGGATTTCCTGACAGAGAGGCCCCAGTCACTTCGGATAGGCTGCAACACCTCCAGCACCATCACAGTACTCAGTCCTCTGTTCTTCACCCTGCTAACTCACGACTGCACAGCCGTATACAACACAAATCACATCATCAAGTTTGCGGATGGCACGACTGTGCTGGGACTGATTAGCAGAAACTACGAGTTTGCTTACAGAGAAGAGGTAAAACGACTGTCTGACTGGTGCAGAGAAAACAACTTATCTCTTAACGTTGATCAGACAAAAGAGATAATTGTGGATTTCAGGAGCACACAACCCCACCCACCTCCCACTCAGCATCAATGGGTCAGCTGTGGAGATTGTAAAGAGCACCAAGTTCCTTGGTGTGCACATAACTGAGGAACTTACATGGTCAGAAAACACCCCCTCCCTAACCAAGAAAGCCCAGCAGAGACTACACTTCCCACAGCGCCTGAAAAGAGCAAGCATTCCCCTTCCTGTCTACAGGACCACTTTCTACAGAGCACCATTGAAAGTGTTCTCACCAACTGGTACAGAAAATGCAATGCATCTGACCGCAAGCGCCTGTAGAGGATAGTGAAGACAGCAGCATTGGGGTGCCTCTCCCCACACTCCAGGACACATTTCACAAGAGCAGTATTCGCAAGGCCTGCAACATTGTGAAAGACCCCTCTCACCTCTCACACAGACTCTTCTCCCTCCTGCCATCCAAGAGGAGATTCTACAGCATCAGAGCCAGATCTGCCAGGTTGCGGGACAGTTTTTACCCCCAGGCTGTCAGGCTTCTAAACAGCACGCTGGAACCAAGAACATCTCCGACACAAACTTCTTCCCATCCTTAAGCAGCCTGTCTACCTTCTACTTTATATTAAAACAATTAAAACAACATTAAACATGCTGCTACCAAATATTTGGACATTCCATAGACTTGCATACCAAGATCTGCACGTAAAAAAAAAAAAAAAAACTTGTATCACTACCACTGTCTGATTGGACTGTTCTTGTTATTGTCGTGTAAAATGTCTTGTCTTTTTGTTTTATTCTTATCTTATTTTATTTTTATTCTATTAACTTAAGTTTTCATTCTCATCTTTATTTATTTAAAATTTTTGTTCGTACTATTGCACTACTATATGTCTGCACTGCAGATCCAGAGCTCTCGCCATTTCGTCTCCCTGTATACATGTATATGGTGAAATGACTATAAAGTCTACCTTGAACCTTGGACATGCCGGTTTTGATCATTATTTACACATCCCCACAAGGTACTGTGAGCATTAAAATCTCCACACCACACTATGTTAAAATTTCCATCTACTCCAATATTTTTTGTTAAATCTAAATTTAATCTTTTACAGAGATTATAAAACTTAATCACTCTTATATTATAATTATCTTCCCTTATATCAATCACAACTGATTCATACTCCTCATTCACTTTCACCTTCCTGTATGCTATCCCTAGCTTAACAAGAGTGAGCACTCCTCCTCCATTTCCATTAATTCTGATTTGAATGCTCATTTCTCATTCTCATGTCTGCAACCTTTTCTTCTACATCCTTCTTTTCATTCAACTTAACCTTCTTGATTGCCTCTGCATATGTTAAACCTTCTGTAATCTTAACAAATTTACCAGTATTTCCTCCTTTCCTGACATCCTCCTTAGCCTGCACTATGTTCTCCCCCAGAGTTGCAGCATTTCGGTTTAACACTTTCCATATTCACACTCTCCCCCACATTTGGCACATCACTGTCTCCCTCTGAATACTGCAGCCACATGTCCATATTTTTGACACTAGAAACACCTCAGCGGCGGAGGAATGAAAGGTCGAACCACATAGCTCAAGAAGCCAGAAACATTTCCATTGTGGTCCGTGCAGTTTGTTTGCATTTAGGTTGTTTGCTCATCTGCTCGGAAGTTGTGAGAAAGGTCTATTTTCCTCTTCGCTCTGCTTTACTCTCCAGTCCAGTGGGTGGTGCTATAACACATGTGTTTGTTTCCCAAACACCAGAGGAAGAAGTTTCACAGCGCTCTCAGTTGTTTTGTTGTGTTTATGGTTTGATTCAAAATGTTAAGTAGTTTCTGTAAATAAAAAAAATTGAATCAGCCAAGTACCTGAATTATTCTCACCTTACAGTCGGGACTGTTTTGAAGCGAGCAGGAATATCTGGAGGAGTATCATCTGAACTGAGATCTGCTGCTGTGAAGATGATGTTTGTTAAAGAGGAGAGTGAGAAGAACACGAGTGAACCTGAATCCTGGAGAATAAAACAAGAGGAACCAGAAACCTGGAAAATAAAACAAGAGCAATCAGAAACATGGAGAATAAAACAAGAGGAGCCAGAAAAATGGAGAATAAAACAGGAGGATCCAGAAACATGGAAAATAAAACAAGAGCATCCAGAAACATGGAGAATAAAACATGAGGAACCAGAAACATTGAGAATAAAACAAGAGGAACAAGGAGGTTGGTCTTTATTCTTCATTGATATTTAATGGCTGTATGACAGTGATATGTGAGCAGCATGAATGTAGCATACATGTTTATGTTTTTGAGAAAATAACATATATTCATAGTTTGAGAAAAACAAAAACTCAAATCACTAAAATAAGACCATAAAACACATACAGAACTTTTGCTATGGCTGCTTGTCTTTGGCAGAAACGATTATCATGATTATTCGGTCAATATTGTAATCACGATTAGGTCTGTTTAAGATGATTAGGTGTGAGCCATGTGTCAAACGTGAATGACCGATATATTTATAAGATATCTGGAGTGAAAAAATGCTTCCTGTAACAAATCCATGTGTTTTTGTTTGATAAATAATCATTTAATATTGGTAATAAATACATAAACAGAACTGTTCAAATTCATTTAACAGTCATTAATACCACAGAAAGCATAGAACAAACACAATAGAATAAAGAGACACGCATAAAAGAAACTTTGATTTTAGAATTTAAAAAGTATTAAATTAACAATGAATAAATTAATAATCAAATGTTTTATTAATATTAAGAATTCCTGTTATGATTCCTGTCTGCTGCAGGAATGTAGCCTGCTGTCATTTTCAGTGTCAAGAGTCACACGCATACAATTTACTGTTACACATGTATTTTCATTCTCAACACTTTGTTCATTTATTATGTAACAGACAAGGGTTTACGTGAATAATCACTAAGTGATCACCTTAAACTCAGAGTTGACAGGCAACAAATAATGTTGTATCCAGAATTATGTTAAGTAGCCTAATCGTGATTACAATATTAGGCCAAAATATTTGTGATTATGATGCAGTCAATCTGTCGAAGCCTTTTAGTGGCCACACCCCAAATAATTCAGTGTATGAGAAATACTGGTAATGTATATAAAAATATTGTAAATGTGTTTATAATTAATATCACCATTTGTGGAAAAAATCTACCGGGATATATTAATACTGAATTAATGTCCAGCTTTAAATAAAAGAGCCATTGTAGTCCAGGACCACGCTCTTCGTCTGCACCTCTGTCTCATTCCTCTTCACGTGACTGCTAAAACTGAGATGAGCCATTTTTTGGGGTGATGTGGGCGTGCAACCTGGTATCACGCCAAGATGTGACATTATCACTTTGGTCCACTTTGAAAAACGTGTAGCTGTCATGGTTTAGCCTCCTCAGACGTGAAACTTACACGTTTTGTCCATAGATGAGGACTATTGAAGCAATCAAAATACTCATGATATATACGGGGCCGGCTCTGTACATCTGGGGGCCCTAAGCAGAATAATTTTGGGGCCCTGCCTTGCAGTGAATAGTGAGTATTAACACTGCAAACCACCAACCATATTCAGTCTAATATATTTTACGCATTTTACACACGTGCCAGTGAAAGATGCTTTCTGTTAAAGTAGTTCATTAATGCATTTTAGACTGGGACTATATAGTTACAACCTCATCAGTTAAACGAACAATTTAAAAAGATAATATTTTTTATATTAGTTGACTATAGGCTGCAGAAAATTATCTGTTACTAAACATGTTTTGACTGAGCCTGAAGGACAGATTTTTTTTCATTTTGGTGGTTCAATTTCCAAAATATATCAGGGGGGCAGATGGCGGGCGAGCAGGCAGGCAATGAAAAAATATTTTAAAAAATGTAAAATTCCAGCGTATTCATTTCATTTTCTTCTTAAAGCACAGTTTTGTTGCAAAGTATTTGTTCTGTTTAAAAAAATAAAAATAAAAACAAACATACTTCAAGAGTGCATCAAAAAAAACATACAAAATTCTGCATATAGGCTGCTAAATGTTTCAGGGCTTTTTTTTTTTCATTATTTAAAAAAGCGGACTTACCTATTGACAAAGGTAGATGACTGCCTTGGGTGCCTAAAAGCCGAGAGGCCCCCTAAATGGTTTTAATAAATGAGATGTGCATTAAGTGAAAACATGCAAACAGCTGCTGTTTACAGTGTTTAGTAACACGACGACCATCTGTGTGTCCGAGTTGAACGTGCTTCTTGTGTATCCTGCTTTTAGCGAACAAAAACATTATGCGTCTTACACCGCAGGAGCGTGAGCTTTGCATCTGCTTCATTCAGTTAATGACTGAAAGTACCTGCATTTTCAGTTCAAATATATTTTGTTTATCTGAGTCCCCGTTTACACTAGTGGGTTTTCGTTTTAAAACACATAACTTTTGCTACATTTACGGATATCGTTTACACTAATCAGACATTTTCTACCTCCGAAAACACTTTTGAAAATGCTGCAGACCCTGTTTTAGTTTGAAAACTCCAGGGTTGGTTTAATGCCAGTGATTATTTTCAACTAACAGTAAATGTGTCCCTTTCCTATATTTGCCTGAGGCCACAAATTCACTAAATCACCCCTGGGCCATGTTGTGCCAAATTATGACCCCCTCATTGAAATCAATCCTAACCCCACCCCTAATCTTTACCCATTCTCCACACCTAACACTAAACCTATTAGTATATTATAGTGTTAAAACACACACACAAATAATGCTTTACACTGTTACTATAGGCTTCTTTCACATTTGTTTGTTTTTTTATTAACAAGTGAACTGTTTTTGCTTTTATTTTAGAGTTTTTTGAAGAAAGTGAGGAAAACAACGAATTGACTGAAGTTGAAGAAAAACATCATGTCAGAACCAAACAAAACGATTTAAAGAAACGGAGAGCCAAGCAAATTTTTACCTACTCTCAGTGTGAAAAGAGTTTCATACACAAAACAAAGCTTTATGTTCACATGAGAGTTCATACTGGAGAGAAACCATTTACTTGTAGCCAGTGTGGAAAGAGTTTCACATTGTTGTCAAACCTAAAGATGCACATGAGCATTCACACTGGAGAGAAACTGCACACATGTGATCAGTGCGGGAAGAGTTTCACACAAAAAGGAAATCTTATGTCACATAAGAGAGTTCATACTGGAGAGAAACCATTCACATGTAATCAATGTGGGAAAGCTTTTGCACGCTTAACAACCCTTAAGGTACACATGAACATCCACACTGGAGAAAAACCTCACAAGTGTTCACATTGTGACAAGAGATTCAGTCATTCAGCAGACCTGAAAACACACAAGAGGATCCACACTGGAAAGAAACCATACTATTGTTGTCAGTGTGGGGAGAGGTTCACATACTCATCACAATTACAAGAACACATGAACATCCACAATTTTGATCTGCATCGGAGGATCCACAATAGAGACAAACCGTTTAAGTGTTCACACTGTGACAAGAGATTCTTCCGGTCATCAGATTTAAAAAGACATGAAAGGATCCACACTGGAGAGAAACCTTATAAGTGTTCACACTGCAACAAGAGGTTCTTCCAGTCATCACATCTAAAAACACATGAGAGGATCCACACTGGAGAGAAACCTTATAAGTGTTCACAATGTCACAAGAGATTCTTCCAGTCATCACATCTAAAAACACATGAGAGGATCCATACTGGAGAGAAACCTTATAAGTGTTCACACTGTGAGAAGACATTTGAAAGTTCATCAAATCTGAAAACACATGAGAGAATCCACACTGGGGAGAAACTTTATAAGTGTTCACACTGTGACAAGATATTCTTTCAGTCTTCACATCTCAAAACACATGAGAGGATCCACACTGGAGAGAAACCTTATAAGTGTTCACACTGTGACAAGAGATTCAATAGATCAGCAGACCTGAAAATACACAAGAGCATCCATACCGGAGAGAAACCTTACACGTGTTCAGTGTGAAAAGTGTTTTATATGCCCATCACGTCTTAAAAAACACATGAACATCCACACTTGAGAGAAACTGTGTTCATTAGATCAATGTGATAAAACATTTTTGTGGTTAATTTCTGAAGAAACATCTGACAAGTTAAGGCCCCTAAGGTTGATATACTTCAAATGAAATCAAAGAACAGAATGAAATGTCATTTTAAGCAAAATCAGGCTGAAATGAAGTTAGTTTTGGCAGTTTTCAATTGGCTCACTCTAGCGTTTTTGGATGAGGCAGAAATGGAGAAAAAGGTGCAAAGACTGCTGGAGATGGCAAGGAATCTACTAATACGACTAAGTGAACCACGGATCTAGGTTTGTTTTGGTTATGCTTTTGGTGCAAAGAAAAGTTCATGAGCTGCAACAGGAG